>JAJPUD010000422.1:612173-660512 GCA_023553655.1 Myrmecobius fasciatus | reverse complement strand
GCAGCAACGGAGGCGGCGGCGGCGGCGGCGGCAGCGGCAACTGCAATCCCAGCCTGGTGACCGCTAACAGCAGCAGCAGCAATAACAGTAGCAGCAGCATTAGCAATGCTGGCAGCGGCGGCGGAGGCACCTCCAACCCCAGCCTCAACGTGAGCACCGCCAGCTGCGGCAGCAGCAGCAGTAGCAGCAGCAGCAGCAGCAGCAGTAGCAGCAGCAGCAGCAGCAGCAGCAGTAGCAGCTGCGGCAACCTTCCGGGGAAACCAGTATATTCGACCCCTTCCCCAGTGGAGAACACCCCCCAGAATAATGAGTGCAAAATGGTGGATCTGAGGGGGGCCAAAGTGGCTTCCTTTACGGTAGAGGGCTGCGAGCTTATCTGCCTGCCCCAGGCTTTTGACCTGTTCCTAAAGCACTTGGTCGGGGGCTTGCACACTGTCTATACCAAGCTGAAGCGGTTGGAGATCACACCGGTAGTGTGCAATGTGGAACAGGTTCGCATACTGAGGGGACTAGGGGCTATCCAGCCCGGGGTGAACCGCTGCAAACTCATCTCCAGGAAGGATTTCGAGACACTCTACAATGACTGCACCAACGCAAGGTAAAAGGGGGGGGTCATCTAACACCCAACTCCCTCCTCTCCACCCACCTCCGCCCCCCTCTTTCTCGCCATTCAGTCCTATGCAACCTTTCTAGCCCCACAGAAGCTTGGCAATCAACGATTCTTTCTTTCCTTTCAGTGGCATTGTTGACAAACCTGACCAAGCTGAACCTCTTCCCATCTCTCCTGAGAAGTTGGAGAGAGCTCATCCTATCCTGCACTTAGTTTCCCCCCTTTTCCTTCTCTTTTCTCTCTTGGGTCCCATGCCTTCTCTATTTAACAGTGAATATTAAACTCTCTGGCCTGGAATGGGATGCGGGTAGGAGAAAGAAAGGGTTGAGTGCATTGATTGCGAAGAGACTTGGGAGCAAGGGATGAATTTAGAGGACGGAGTGTATGTGTGTGGGAAGATAGAGGAGCAAGGAGATCATAGAATCTTGTGGTGAAACTCATTCTTCCTTCCTCTCGGTTTGTCAAAACCTGGGAACACCTTGTCCCACTTCTGCACTTACATACAACACTTGGGATGAGGCATGCCATGCTAGCGCAATCCAAAACCAGGCACTCTGGAGTGCGAATCTCACTGGAGTGTGATTTGTTTTTGTTACGGAGCGTGTTTCCAGGGGGATGAGGTTGGGGGAGATTAAAAATGGGGAACAGGATAAATCGATGCGGAATCCTACTCCGAGGGTCAGGCTTTCCCAGCCAAGCAAATGGGCTAGGGGCTAGAGTGGGGTGGAGTGTGAAGATGATTTTGCTGTAAGTGATGAGAATGCCGGAGAAGTGTTTCCCTTCCTATAGAAAAGCTAAGGAAATACAATCCTGGGCTAGCACTTCAAAGTGCTAGGAGCACAATGTTTGGCATCTAATAACTGACCCAGTAATTGAACTGCTTATCTGTGTCCCATTTCTCTAGAGTGAATTCAGCTGCAGTATATAAAGGGAAATTAGGGGAGAAGACCCATGTTATGAGTGAAAATATGTGTATGTGTGTGGGTGTGGGTGTGGATGGGTGGGTGGGTGTGTAAATGATGGTAAGAAAGGAAGAAAAGTGAAGCTGTTGCTATGGGGCATAAGAGAATTGGCAGGCGGATTCCCTTCTGATGGGGAGGAGTTGGGCTGGGCTAGACTCAAAGGTTGAGCTGAATTGGGGAGAGAAAGACTCCAGGTCTCTACTCTTAAGATCTGAGGTCACTGGCTCAGTGGAGAAACAGGTGCGGGAATTGGGCTGGAAAGCTAAGCTGAGAAGACTGGAAGGTGCAGTTGCTTTCCCAGTGACTGCCTGGGAATCTAGGAGTGCCTTGGGATATATTAGCCACTGGTCCAGTTTCTGAGCTGTTTCACAGTAGATGTCTGAGTGCTCAGAGGGCAGGATTGTACCGGGAGGGGGCGGGAGAGGGGCAGCTTTTAGGGATCTGAGAGACTAAAATCCCGGATCGTTCCTTAAACCTTTTGCCATTACACACATGCAGGAGCGCTCGGACGCGCGCACACACACACACACACACACACACACACACACACATCTCTCTAGTCCCTTTTTTGCTCCACAGGAACAAGTCAAAATCTAGAACAAGGTGGGAAATGTGTAGTGAAAGTTGTTAGAGCTTCTTTTAGAAATGGGAAGGGCAGAAGGGGAAGGAATAACATGCATAACTTTCCTAGAAAAAATCAAAAGCTATTGGAGTAAGTAAAGACAAGAACAGAAAAGGCTCGGTCTCTTCATGTAGTTAATTTGGACGATGGAATTGGATGGGGGGTGAAGGTAAAAGTTACTTTAGGAAGTGACCACAAAGGAAGAGCTCCCTTGTTGTCTGAAGGAACGAAAACCAAACTAGCACAGAGTGTCAGACTTGCATCTGAGTTGGCTACTTCAAGAGTGGTGATAAAACTCAGAAGACAAAAACCTAGGGGAGAGGGAGGGTCTACTCTGCAAACGCCTCAGAACTGTTTGGGGGCAGATACTCTCTTTCAGGTAGTTATTTGGAAATCTTAACATACAGGTCCTGAATGAGCTGCGGAAAAAAAAAAAAAAAAAGGATTCAGTAGCAACATGTAGGAGCAAAGATTTGCCACCTCCACCTCCCACTCCCCCACCCCTTTAATTTTATGTTGTTTTATGACATTTCTTGTTCGATTTGATTCTATGAACTTATCTCAGTGAGTGTAAAAACAGGTGGCAGTTAAAGGATTGAGGGGGGAGAAGGGATAAGGAAAGGCCTTTCCTGGGATAATATTTAATAATAAATGACCAGGGAGAAACTAAGAATTTATAGATATAATTTTTGTGATTACTGGTCTGAGTGGGAAACTTTTAAGTGGTTGCTTGAAAAAATGACAATTTTTATTTAAAGGAAGTTTAGAGATAGTTGATCAAAATTGTAATAACTTCTGGGTAGGTACATTTTCTTTTAAAGCAAATCTTATTGTTCAAAGTCAATATAATTCTATTCAGTAAACAAAGAGCAAGTCTAAGTTCTGTGTATTACAGCACAAACTACTCGTTAATCAAAGATCATTTTCCATTAAATCTTGGTTGAGAACATTTTCATTGTAAAGTAAACTAGTAAATATGCCATTTTTCTGTCACATAAATATGTTTTTCTATTTTTCTTAAATTTGTAAGAGTATGGAACTAAGTCTTTGTCATGCTCTAATGGTCTATTTAAAAAAAAAAGGCCATAGGTCAAAATATTCTAAGAGTTTCTGTGGAGCTTAAGGATAGTTCTTAAGTTTATAATCAGAATGATTCAGCGTGTTTTAAAGGATAGATGCCCCAGAATTTTCAGACCAGTTCAAACCATTAAAACACATCTTTAATTCTACTTACCACTTCAAAAATATCTTATCATCATTGTGATTATACTGTTGTCATTTGGTATTAATACTTTAGTTTACAATTAAATGTGATGTTTCATGAAGCTTTCTCAGTCTATTTTCAGTTTTAAAATGTATTAGTTGCCTCCCTTGGTGCATTTTGATCTTTTACTTAACACCATCTCTTGCTCATATTAATATTTGCAGCATACAAGTTTTGTCACTATTTGTTCACAAGATGTTTTGCTACATATTACAGAGATTTCCTAATTCAACCAAGAATTCCACAACTTGGACGTCTAGGACTGGGGTTTTGGAATCCTTTATTTATTTTGCTACAATATATTGTCAGAACTATAATAGTGCATTAATTAAAATCAATATGGCATTGTGTTTCTTCTGAAATACTTTGAAAGAAGCACATTTTTGCAACTTCAGTTACAAAACTAAAACAACTTTTTCATTCCCCAAAAGATAGTTTAACCCATCTACAACAGAACTATTAATTTGTCATGGATGCTTTTTTTTACTTATCTGGATTTTGGTTCTCTTTTTCCTTGTCTTTTATGTTTACCAAAAAAAGGAAAAGAAAACCCAAAGGAAGAAACCACACAGTCAAAAGGGATTCTGTATTAGAAGCCAACTTAAATGAAATGTCTGTTTTTCAAATCTCAGTATTCACAGCCTTTTATAAAAGCAAATGTAGTTATCTATTATTATACCCCAAAAGATATTCCCAGTGTTCATATGGGGAAATTGAGGACCCATGATATTAATTAACTTACCCCAAATCCACAAATTAATAAGAAAGTTTGAATGGAATAGGATTAATTTCTTTACTTTGACTACTGATGTGGTGTTTCTTAATAGCCAAGCAAATGCTCAGTCAGTTTGTTATTACCATAAAAAAAAAAGATAAAAAGGAGATTATCAAGAGGAAATCACCTGTGGGTTAACCAGAGCTTATATAAAGACTTCAACATAGATTGGGAGCAGGGGGTGTAGAAAATATAAGAGAATACATTTAGAAGTTGTCAAAGGACAAAGGCAGACCTTGATCAGTTTCCTCCAATTATTTATTAAACTAAACATTAGATGAATGAACTTGGCTGTTGCCAGAGAGGTTAGTTAATGAACTAGTAACCATTAAAATCAGTAAACTATCAGTAAATCACTTATTTGTAGATCCAAATTAGGGATATAATATATATGTGTGTGTGTGTGTGTATTTATATATAGTCACATAATATAGAAAAATATTTCCTTTCACATAGAATTTTAATTTCCCTGGTGTTGGTTGCATTAAATTTTTAAATTTTTTTTCCCTTAATACCAGATTAAGATTCAGGATACTTAGAACACAGGACTTGCTGAAGTTGGACTAAAAGCTTTCATTTCCTTGCTTAGATTGTGAACTTCTTTTTATATCTGTAGATGATACATATCTATAGTGCTGTAACTATAGAAGAAGTATCACTGTAGCTCTTCATTTCATCTTATGAGTGGATTCAATGAATGGATGACAGTGAAAGGTTTCCCAATATTGTATCCCTTTAAGGAAACTTCTGTAAAATACATTATGGATTTGTTAGTTTTAGAAAAAGAAATGTGATATACTGAGAAAACATGTTTTATTGCTCAGTTTCCCTCTTTTTGGGAGGCACTAATTTTGACATCTTTTAATTATCTGGCCCACTGAGACAGCAGGTATTTATTTAGGATTTTAATCTTTGATTAGCTTTCTATATCACAGATTTGTGCTTCATTATGAAACTTTAAAATAAAACTATCCCTCAACTCCATAATGTTTATACACACAGGTAAGCCAGGTGTAGCACAAAGATAGCCTTTCCATGGATTACACTAAAATAAAAAAGGCCAGAATTAATGGTTTTGTATTGCAACAGATTCATGATAGAAGTTGTGTAATCTTTTTTATACACTGTGACTTAAGAAGATTTACCTTATAAATTATGAGAGAAAATCCAAGTTTAGGATCTTTAAATACTGCTTACCATTCTTTTTGATTCAAATCACTGATTGATGTTGATATACTTAGTTAGTTTGCTGATATTGTTATTAGTCAAGTATGACTATTCCAGTTCAAATTGGCTATGGAGGAAAAAGAACATTCTAATCTAGGTTTTACTTTACTCAATGAAATCACTTATTCAACTAACCCAGTAGCCTGCCTACAGCAATATAACCCATCCTTAATGTTCAATGGGAGGTGTTACCCTGCATAATGTTCTTAGTTATTCCTTTAATAGTGTTGTACATAGTTGTGGTGATGAAGGTTTACTTTCTGACCTCCACAGATTATTAGTTAATGCTTTGAAGCATGACATTTGATTACCCATAGCAATATTTTACATTCTGCAGTTAAAAATGTTATTAAGAACTAACCAGGAAAGATGTTGCCTTTTAGAATGTGAATTGAAACAACTGTGTGTGTGTGTGTGTGTGTGTGTGTGTGTTTAGAAAAAAAAGCTTACTTCATATGACTCTAATGCTATATCCAAGTATTTTTTTTTTTTGCTCTAATATCTTACATTAGGTGAAACTTGTTCGGAAGTTACTGAGAGCAGCTATTAGTCACCATAATCCTTTGATTGTGTCACCCTATATTGATTACAGCCTTGGCTGGCTTTTAGTATATTTTACTCTTCTTTTTGCAATTCTCTAAGAGCAAATTACCAGAATATAATTTTTTTATTATTTTTAATGCTTTGTTTTTGGAATATAAGTTGCATTTATAAACTAGATCAATGTGCTTGATGTCATCGTTTTAGCGATGATTTGTGATTTGATTAACATGTAGCATTATTTTGTCTTTCCCAGTTATTTTGGTAAACTTTCATTTCAATTGCTTTTGTCAGTCAAGTAAATTAATAATTAAAATTGCCTTGTGTTAGCAGAATAGAGTACACGTACAATAAAATACAATAAGAAATGAGAACATAGCAATTTGATTTGGCTTCTTTGTGATAACTATTAGAACAATCTTATTTGATATGTCTTTTAGTTAGATTCAGGTAAGTCTACATCACATTTCTATATATAAAGTAGTTCAGACAGGTTTAAAGACACCAGAGCAGCCTGCTGAATGCTCAACTTAGAAGCAGTTTTTTTATTTATTTTTTATTTTTTGTAATTACAACAGCTATTTTTACCCCTTCAGAGTAATAGGAAGAGTAAAACTGTGTCAACTATTTGGTCATTTAAAATCTACAATTTAAAAAACACTGTATAATTTTGTTTTGGAATAGCATTTGCTATTAAATTTTGCAGAACCTTTACATATTTCTTAATCTCATAATGGAGATGATACACACATATAATTGCTCAGTTAACTTGAAAAGACATCATCCATACTTCATGTCTAATATAAATATGCTGGAGATACAATTAAAAGCATGGAATGAACTTATACTTTTTTATTTTGTAGAATGTGGGTCACATAAGAATTTTTTTTTACAGTTACTTTTACATGCTGCTATTTGCAACAATAAAAGTAAATTAAAACTTTGTATAAGAGTTTGATTTTTATAAGAAATAACAAACCTTGTTATTTCTTGTATCCAGAAAGAAATAGTATGTTATACTTATAATGCATCATTTAAACATCTGAGCATTTAAGCAGAGGTTTTATAAATATGTTATTCATTATCTTGTCTTGGTAGAGGTATTCGATATAGAAAGTTTCCAGTGTCAGCAATAAACTTTGTGTCTCCCTTTTATTGGTGAAATACATTACTATCTACAATTTAAAATGGTCAATCATTTTAAATAAAAATGCTACAAATTAGCTATATATGCATATGTGTTTATATATGTACATGAATACATACATACATATATTATATACACACATATTCCAATTGGTCTATAAATGAACCTATTCAATTGTGAAGTACATATACAATAATTGTTTCTTTTTATATTATGATAGAATAGGGTGAAGCGTTACATTCTTTTACTTGCCAATTCATTTTTCAAAAAGTCAAGCAAGAAAGTATAGTTGTTTATTCTTCATTTTTGTGAGTAACTGTGGTTCTTAGATGGAATTGGAGAATTTTGAAGATTATTGCTACTTTTGCTCTCACAGAAGCAGTTCATGTCTAAATGACAAACTGTACAATTTAATGGGCACATGGGCAGAAAAAGAAGTCATGTTTTTGTCATTCAAAAGCTGGAAACCTGACCAATTTTTTGCTAAGTGATGCTCTGGAACTTATTGTTAGTTAGATCTGGGACACAACATGGAACTTAGACATAAATAAAATTGGCTGAAGTTAATGGTTGAAAAGTTACATTTTTTAAAGTAACAAAACATATGCAGAGAGTGACAAAAATCATTCATTGATCCCCAATCAAGGATTTTAAAGCAGGTGCACTGATAATTTCCTGATGAGCCATTCCACTCTAACCAGGAGTTTACTCTCTATGAAGATAAGAGGGTGTTTCAATCACAAAATTTTATTCATCTTTAGACCTTTCTAAATTGTTCTCTAAACTAGCCAAATTGCTGAATTCTGCCAACTGTGTGGCAGTTTTCTCTTCTGATCCAAATTGGCTTGGAGTTGAGCTATGCTGTCAAGCTAGGTTTCCTCTGAATGTTTAAGTGTATTTGCATGGAAAGAAAGTTCTTGAAAGACAACTGATTAAACAGAGAACTACATAATACACAGTCAGCTTGCTTACCATTCCTTAGCATGTTTGCCTAGAAAGTGGCTAAGAGCATCTTGTTACCGGCTGTTTAAAAAAAAAGAAAAAAAAGTTTGAAAAGGAATGCCAAAAGAAGACGTTTATTGCAACTGTAACTGATAAAATACAATCACAAAACTTTCCAGAAAGTATGATCCCAATGTATTAGTGCCTAAACCATACATCTCTTGTCATGAAGTCAAAACTGATGTGGTAGAACAGCGTAGGATAAATATTACCTACTGTATATATTAGAATACTTATATAAAATCCTGCATTGAATAGATAACAATGTATCTTAGACACATTTAGAAACATATTGACATGTTTATGAACAAACGACAAATTCTAAAATATGCTGTGTATTATTACATGGTTTGTGTTTTCACAGTGGTGTTTAATTTCCACTTTTTCTTGGAAAGGAGAATTTTGAGTTGATCACATAAAATAGATCCTGGGAAGAGGAATGAAGAGATGTCATATAACATGATATCTAGTGTATCGTAACCTTGATTTTATTTAGTGCTAAACACTTTGTAATAATTTAGTTGATCCACAGGGGGAAAACATTTTTTCCATTTCAAGAACAAAACTAGCATAAACTAGAAAAGAAAGTATACAGAGAAAATGTTATTGTTACTTTATATATACATATATATGCATAAAAATTGAATAGTTAATGTCATTAAGTCAGGACTTAGGTGAATGAACAAATGTAAAGGATATCTTTCCCCAAATTTCTGGGTTAAAATAAACTCTTAAATGTAGGTGAAATATAACATGAAATATAACAGTAAATTGTATTTACTGCTTACTTCTTACTCTAAGTAGGAATTTAATTTATTTAGTAGTATTTAGTTTATGGTAGGTTAACATTTCTCATGTATACATAAAAAACTTTGGTTTTATAATGATGTTTATAGAAAATAAATGATTTTGGATATAAAAATAGACCCTCACTATCAGAAGTTTAAAATACTATGTTGGTTCTTTTTTGCTTGCAATTAAAACCCCCTTTTTTTCTAACTCAATTCTTGATTATATGCCTTTTTGCTACAAATAGATAGTAAATGGTTAATGTCTTTAAAAGATTGTAGAAAAGCAAATATTATTAGAATATTATTCCCTCACTTATCCATTCATATATCTTGTTCTGGGAGATATAGAGATTGCAACAAGTGTAAAGAGATCATCAGTAGTTCAGTGATACTATGACCATGTTAATCTATAAATGGTCAAATGTTGCTATTTAAGTTCTTAGCCTTGACATCACCCTGTCCCTGCTTAAATTACATTGAACAGACAAGACATAGAGGCTCAGCAAGATGAAAAACATATCTTGTAATCCAATTATTATTATTAATGGTAGCAATAATGTTAATAATTGATTTAGAATGAACATAATATCAGATCTTTTTTAATTTTTAGAAGCCTCAAAAAAGTTGTAGGATGGCTTCCTTGTTTTCTTATTTTTTAACCCCCTCAAGTTCCAATCTTCTGGCTAAATATTAATCTAAAGCATGATATATGAGAAACAACTTTCTCTCTTGAGGTATTAATACTTCCACACTGGGTGGTAATGCAGCTGAAGTGTTCAGTTCTAGCCAAGTGATTTCTTAATTGCGAGAAAGTTGTAGTGTAGAAACTCCTATCAACATAGCTTAAAAAGTTATCTGCAACTTAAAATTTTAGTATTTTTGAATACCAAGAAGTCACTAGTTTGACATTTAATATGTGAGGAAGAATTGATCACGAGTCCTGCTTTTAATGCAATGTGACAAATAGCTTTGTAAACAATATACATATATATGTATACATATGTATATACGTGTATTGTTTGCAAAGGTATAATATGAATGCATTTATTTGTGTACATGTATGCATCTAGTTAAATACATATATTCACACATTTGCATTATATATTCTTTGGCCAATTTAATCTGTGTATAAATTTCATGATATATTTGTGTGTGTGTCTGCAAATTGTGAAATCATTGAAGTGTGAAATATTTAACTCCTTTCACTAGTAATATACAATCTTATACATAGCATATTAATAGGAGTTAAACTGATTTCAACAAGACACTTTCATGTTAAAATTTATTTTACAAATGAATTGTTTATATATATTTTGTTATTAGAATCAGAGTTGACAATTTTTCCTTTTTCAATCAATGTGTTTTGTAGATCATGAATTGGCTTTACTTTTTCTTCTAAATGTTTCCATGCTATACTGTAATTTATAAAAAAAAACAAAAGGAAATTAAAGTGATGAACTATTTTAATTATCAATACAATGTTTTTTCATTTAATATCACTACTCACTCCTTGCTCAATTTTGTTAGATTAAGCCACTTACAGATGTCAGATTAATTTTAGATAAAGAGGGGATAATTTAACCTTAACTGATTTTTCAAGCTTGTTCCATACACAGTAAAAATGAATGGCTGAAAAATCAGCGTACTTTTCATTAGACTCTTGCTTTTATAACCACCAAAACGTGTCTTTAATTTTCAATACAAAATTACATTATAATTGAAAATAATTTTGTACTATGTACATATGTTACATAGCCTTAGAGCATAATCAGATGGGATTCACTATTGATAATGATAATGCCATTTCCCATCATAATCCCCATTTCTTTATATATACTTATATTCATGTTAATTGTTTTCAAGATTTCCTGTGCTTCAGAAAAAGAATGGGTTCTAAAAGAGTTATATAAGAATGATAGGAAAACAATTTCATAGCTTTATAGATATATGCTCTGTTAAATATTTTGCCATTTATGAGATGTAAGGAATGAGGGTAAAGGGTTAAATCTGCAGGTATCGGTAAGGTGATGTATATTACCATTTTATACAGTGGGCTGTAACTGTCTTTGAAAATACCTGATAGTGGATGACTTAAATTGAAATCAATTACTTTCTTTATCTTTTTAAGGCATTCTTCAAGTGCTTGCATCATTGGTGAAAGTTCAGGCATCTATTGATTATAGGGAGAAAGGCTCTCATAACATAGTGACTGCTTATGGAGGAAAATACATCACCTACATGAGGTGGAATTAAAAAAAAAAACAGTGAACCTTAAAAGATTAATAGCATCTGCTGATTGGGTCACCTCTAATTTTGGATACATAGGAGGGAAGATGTATGATGTTTAAAGGAGATATTATTTTTATGGGATAAAAAGAAAGATTTTTAATTTTTAAAAATTATTTCATGAGTTCTGGTGTTTTTTTCAGTGCTTAAGAATTCTCTGACAAGTGCATATTATAATTATAGATGAATATGCATCTTCTGTTCAGTTAATTTTTTTCACTCTATCAAAGATGCATGCAGATTTGAACTTGTAACCAAAAAGAGTGCTTACATGCTTCAAATTGCCCAAAGACCCCTAGGGATAGAAACTTGACCTGCTTTTATGAAACCATAGAATTACATTTATACAAGTTAGCCCATGGGAAAGGAATGAACTGATCCCAATTCAAACCTTAATATTGGAGACTTATGGGTCAAATTTGATTTTTTTTCTTCCTCAACACCTGTTTGGATACTAAAATTAGTAACTGGATAGATTTAGGAAATTTTAAAAATATTATTCACCAATAACATTTCTTGATTTTGTCACTGGTACCCCTTTTATTTTGTAGTTATGTTTATTT
Organism: Myrmecobius fasciatus; assembly: GCA_023553655.1. Lineage (NCBI taxonomy): Eukaryota > Metazoa > Chordata > Mammalia > Dasyuromorphia > Myrmecobiidae > Myrmecobius > Myrmecobius fasciatus. The sequence continues at coordinate 648,723 of JAJPUD010000422.1, read as the reverse complement.
TCTTTTTTGTAGCAAAACATTTAGAGGTTTTAAAAATTTTATTACATTCCATACAAAGACACAGTTGGTTTTAGGGAAAAGAAATATTTAGTGAACTCATATTTATGTCATTACTTTATAACTATGCAAGACTCTCCTAATCAGAAATGGAAACCAGTATCATCTCATTCTAGGTTGTCATTCTGGTTTTGATTTGATTTGGTTTTTAGAATATAGATATTTCTGTAAGATTACAATCAAATCTTACCAGACTAACACGTTTGAACAAATAAATTTTCTGTCTCGTAGAAACACAAAGTGGGATATCAGAGGTTTGATCCTACTTTTTATATATACTTAAGGTGGTCATGAGGTTACATTGACCACATTTTTTTCAATCCTACCTAAATCCACTTAGGAAAATAGTCCTGTGCTAGAAAAGTGATATTAAATATATTACAAAATAAGGAAAACTTTAGATCCATGTCTGTGTGGTTATTTTCTAGGCTTTTTTTAGGCCACTATGTTCAGAAGTCTTTGGTACTTGAAAAGTTTATTTTGTGCTGAGGAAGACGAACAGGAAAGCAAAAGTCTTTATCCTCTGACAATCCTTAATTAGAAGTCCTCTAGAAGGACTCATGGGCAACAAGATGATGCAGTTGATAGAGCATCTGGCCTGAAGTCAGGAAGAACTAAGTTCAAATCCAGCTTCAGGCTCTTCCTAGCTATGTTATGCTGGGCAAGTCACTTAAACTTGTTTGCCTCAGTTTTCTAATCTGTAAAATGAGTTGGAGAAGGCAATGACAAACCATTCTAGTATCTTTGTCAAGAAAACCCTAAAAAGGACCACAAAGAGTTGGACAAGACTGCAAATGACTAATCAACAACAATTGCAGGACCAGTGGGGACCAATCCTTCCAGTTTTTTTCCTCTTCCTAAACCCACATTCATATTATGGAAAGCACATGGAAAGTTCTGTGATTAGAAATTTGGAGCTAAAAGTGAGGAATGGATTTTTAATTAAATTAAGAAAATAATAATTTAAAAGACCCTTTACTTTTCTCTTGTTTAACTTTCTTAACCTTAGATTGAATTATCTCTAATTTCCTTACAAGAAGAAATCAAAGAAGATTATTGGAGTTTTTCCCTAGGAAGAAATACTTTCTAGGCTTATGAAGAACATCGATAATTTTATGTGAACCATCTAGAAAGTTACACAGTGTTCCTTAGAAGCTTCATAAGTCATAAGCATAAATTTTAAAAGACTTTTGTGTTTTGTTGTCATTTTCCTTTAAGCACAAACTTATTTCAGTAGTAAACTGATACTATCAGTGAGTCCATATAATTACAACTAAGTTGACTAAGATTGAAATCTGTGGCCAATTATTTAGATATTTCCAAATACCAGTTTGATTTCATGTTGACAAAAATAGCTGGATATTTGATGGGTTATTTGTCTTCATTTTAGTGTCTATGGTAAGAATTCTGAAGATGGTATAATACTTAAAAAAAACTCCATGACAAGTCCTTCTTTAATTGTGAATGAAGAAGAGATGACTTCATTGCCTCCAGTTGACAATTTACATATCTAGTCCAGTTAGTATGGTCATGTTTCCTTTTTATCTCAATGACTCATTGCAATTTTATTTCTTTCATACAGTCCAGTATGACACAGTGGGAAGAGGACTGATTTGGTGATAGAGAACATGAATTTGAATCCTCACTGTCTTGTACTTTTGATATAATCTTAGACAAGTCATATTCCTTCTCTGGCTCTCAATTTCCTAATATGTAAAATGAGAAAGTTGGACTAGGTGATTTCTGGTGTCTTTTTACAGCTTTAAATGACAAACCTATGATAACTGATAGTATAACTATGTGCATTAAAAATGGATAAAATATTCAGATTAATTTTCCTTTTCAAGTTCTAATAAAGAAATATGGGGGGAAAGAATGAATATATAGATGGCTAGAAAGCATTTTACTTATTTTCCCTTATAATTTTTTTTACTATAAAACACTATATGAAAATATCCTTTATGTCTAGTTTCTTTTTAAATATCTTTACAATAATATTCATTTTAATGAAAAATATATCTTCCAAGTACTAAAGTAGATATGAAATAGGAAATAAAAATATTTTTAAAGTAGATTGTTTTTTCTGTGAAGTTAGAATAAGGTCTCACTTTTTAGGACTTGGAAGCCCCAACTCCACTAACTTTCAAATATTTTTAGTTCAGTTTTCCATATTGAGTTTAGGAAAAAAAAATAGCTTAGTAGATTCTCTAATTGACCTAGAGTCCTTATGCACTAACTTTCTCCCCCACTCTTTTCTTTTTGGGAGGGGGTTAAGTGAGGGCCCATGACAGGGATGCTGTTTGTTTTTCACAAAAGTTGTTTGTGATTTCAGGTACTCCTGGGAAATCTCTTGATCAGATTCACATCTGTTCCTGTCAAAGTGGGTGCTAAGATACCGGTCACCCAGCAACCATGTCCAAGAGGGAATTGGGCCGATAATAACTTCAAAAAGGAATGACAGATGCTAGATTAGGATGAAAGACAAAACGCATGAAAAATGAGCTTGTTAGAATCAAAAAATTGTTCAAGCACCTTTATGCAAATTAAATGAATATTGAACATTTGCATGCAGTAATTTCTACTTTTTCTGTTGATTGAAAAGAAAAAGGATGGTACATTTATAACCACAAATGTGACTTCTTTTTTGCATCAATTAATGTACAAAGCAGTATTCTTTTTAAAAAATAAGATTAGCCATCTGGGTTCTTAGCTCTATACCATGAATGTCACAATATTTTTGTAATAAGAGTAGTTCTTTTGAAAAAAATTATCTGCAAATTTATGATAATAAATGAACAGTCCTATGTGAATTGAAATTATTTTCAATGAATTCAATTCCATTTTTTAAAGTAAGGATTTCAATAGTAACCTTTTTCTGTTGTCCTTGAAATTGGTTAATGTACATTAATAAAAGATCACACAGGATGAGTTCACACCAAATGCTAAGGTTTCTGATTGACTGGTCAAACAAGACTGCTTTAAAATAAAAGTAGTGGCTCATATTTAAAGAATGATACTAGAAAGCTCCCATAAAATAACACCATCCCAATTTTAAGATGTTTTTTGGATATTCCATGAATTTTCCTGTTGAAATATTCATACAACAATCAGAGTTTAGAAGGGACTGATAAAATGTCCTGATTGAGAAAGGATTCTGTGTCTTGGTTTAGCAATGTCTAATGTGGTCACGTACAGAAATTGATTTTCTTCAGAAATTAATTAATTTTTCATATCGCCCTAAGCTGCAGTTAAAAAGAGTGCATACTTGTCTGTTTTTTCCAGAAATATTGCCTAATCATATTAATACCATTGCCCCAAGGATGAAAAGATAATTGTACAAATGCATTTGGAAATATGTATCACTGAGTATTTATGATTAAATTATGCAAATGACCCAGCTCTCATCCTTTCCAGACCCAGATTGTCTAATTAGGATTGATATGCTGAATAGATGTTCCAGAATTTGAATACAAGCATGTCCAAGGAGCAGAAAATTGGAAATGACAAGGCTGAAATTCTAAGAAAACTGTCTTTCTCTTTTATACTTTGTTAATGTGGTGTTAGCAGTTGCAGTTTTTCCTTTGGCTATTTCTGACTCGGGTGTTCCTATGAGAAACAACTGTACAAAATGAATTTAACTTTAACAAATAATAGTTCATTTCCATTCAATAGTGATTTTTAAAAATCATATACCTAGGCAGTATTCTTGCATTCAAAATTTCAAGTTCCTTTAGACAACATACATTAATTCATGGGTAGACAACTACTGTTTTTACTGAGTTAGATCTGGTATTATATTTCTAGTTTGTAACTGTATTTTTAGAACATTTTCCTACTCTAGTTTTGAAACACATCTTCCTACCATTTTCCTATACGACATATTTTCTTGTGTCTGCCTTTCATTTATCAAGCAATTAAACACATTGCCTTTTAAACTAGCATGCATTTTAAACAATTGATTTGAAGGGGAGGTTGGAAACACTACACTTGAAAATGAACAGTGTTCAAATTTGAGGTCCTCAGCAGGTTTTCTCCCTCATTTATTACGCTCATTCATCTTAGAAAGAAGGGTGGTAGTAAGTAGTTATGAAGAGTACTGAACTGTCAGTACTCCAGCCATTGTTAAGCAGCGGGTAGTCACTCCCTCTGAACTCTGCTGGCTCCTGCTTCCCATCTGCAGGATGATGGATTGCTATGTTTAATACATTTCAGCTTTTGTCTGTCATAGTGTGGACAGACAGCACTATCAATGATTTCAACAGTGATTAGAGAATAGTTTCTACCCACTCCTATTGGCCAGACAGATTCCAGGAATGTTTTGATGTAACAAACTGGTTGGCAGTTTTACCATACAAACGTGGGGTTTGATATCAACTATATGCTCAATATTTTAAACCAATACTGAGCCCCACTGAGAATTGTTAAGACTACATAACCACTTTAGAACAAAATTACACAAGACAACATTAAAAAACGTTTTGATTCTCAATCTAAAATATTCATCCCAAGTGGTCTCAAGTTTGAAGATAAATTAGTATTCTTTTTATAGTAACAGTAAGTGTTTCCTAATAGGAATACATTCCATAGACTGGGATGTCACTGGTATTATGCCCATCAGTCCTGAAGCATTTAGTGACTATTGAGAAGGTAAATGTGCAAAGATCATGGTAAAAACAGTACGTTGTTACATAGCAAGTATCATGCTGGGATTTGCTAGACTGTGAGTGCTTTGTGATTCAAAAGTCCAAAGACTGAATGATTCCAACAACCAGAGGTCTCTTTCCACCAGCATAACATTTTCCCTAGAGTGTCTTATTGTATTTATAAAATGGTGCCAATGAAATATAATTGATAAAAGGAAAAGAAAATGTTCTTTTAAATCTCATATTACTAACATGGATAAAGTTTTATTTAAAGAATAGAATTTGTTTCTAAATTGAATAGCATTTATAAAAATGCTGTTAAAATAACCTTAGAAGATTAGCCTTTTAAAAGGATTACTTTATCTTGTTTTATTTTTTGGTTAATCATCCAAGCCAGCAATTCAGGCTGTGTCTAATTTTCACTTTATTTTGAAATAAAAAAAATCTAAATCAGGAGACATTACTTGCTCTCAATACAGTGTTATTAATAGCACAGGATAATTAAATGCACGAATGGCCAATAGTGAAGGTCTGATAAAGGCTGCCAACAGTACAAGTTAATAGGTGTATATGTATGTGTGTATTGTATATATTTGTGCATTGTTGTGGTTGGTTAGAATTTTAGCAGATTTTCACCAAATTTTCATGTTTCTATCTTGCCTTTGTAGATTCTATAATATCTCTTAGGATTCTGTTCACAAGTAGTGACCTTTGACCTTCTCTTGTACTTAGGCATCTAAACTACAGGTCATGTATGTATAAGTTGATTTGATTTTCTAAGAGATCCAGATGATACTGATCCTCTTGGGAAAATTATTAAAAGCATATACTAAAAATGATAGTGTTTGTAAACTTTTGTCCTTGAACTAACATTGTGCTGGCTATATTTGTGAATTATTTATGAAAAATCTTTCTTCTTAATCTAGATTTTTTTAATTGTGTAAGTATAACATCTTGATCTAATACTTTTGAGAAGTGGCACACCAAGACTTACCTTGTTTGCTACATATGATACTATACTTATATGCATTGGTAACAATGAAAATATCACAGCTATGTACTTAGCTATTATCTGAACATAAGAAAAGGGGCTGCTGGAAAGATTCATGCCAGATAGGAAAAGAAAATGATGGCAGCAGGTTCATCACCAGGAGCAAGAAGTTGGGGGTGATAACAGATGAAAGTATAGATGTCTACATGTGCCTACACATCCATACATGCACACAAGTCATTATGGAGTATAACACAATGATTGAGGTATAGTTGAATGTATTCCAAACGAATGTGTCTTGATGTTTTAGATTGATAGTAGGAATAAATGTAAAATAGAAGGTCAGTGGTCTGATTCTTTTCCTCAATTCTTTTAAAACCACTAAAGAGATTTATAGAATCTAGAGATGATCAGGAACTTGGGGGACTTCTAGTCCAAGGGTTCTTAATCTGAGATTCTTCAATTTAAAAAAAATAATGATAACTAGATTTCAATCAGTTAGTTTTTTTTTAGTAATCTTATGTATTTAAGTTTATGAAAAGATTTCAGTAGATTAAGAACCCTTGATCAAATCCTTCCATTTTAAAGTAAGGAGCCTTACAAAAGTGAAGTGATTAGCTAAGATCCTATCACTAGTAAATAGGAGAACTTCAATTTGTGTGATCTAACCACAGTTCTTTTATATCTTTTTGAATACTGTGATCTTTTATTGGTCAACACTGTTTGCGAATTAAGCCTTGATCAAGCATCTAATAGCAAAATAAGAGTAAAATCTAAAATACTAGAGGTAGATTGTAAAAGTATAGGGGAGAATGGAGGTCTGAAAAGAACAGTTAAAGGGTGATGATTGGGAGATTAAGAGGTTGTCAAGACAAATTTCAGGATTTTCAGTAGGTTTTTTTACCCTATTTACTCTGCTCAAAATATTCTTCCATATAACTCTGGTATGATATTATCTATGGAATCAGAAGATAATGTTTAAAATGAACTCTGGGCTCGATTCAGTTCTTCCCTTGTAAAATGAAAGGATTGATTTTTATTATTGGATCCTTTAAATTGTATTTAACTCTTCATGGCTCCATTTGGGGCTTTCTAAGTGAAGACAGAGGTGTGATGTGGTATTTCTTTCTCCAGTTCATTTTACAGATGAAAAAATTGACATAAACAGCATTAAATGACTTGCCAAGAGCCAAACAGCTAGTAAGTGTCCAAAACTGGATTTGAACTCGGATCTTCAAGATTCTAAATTTGATCTCTATGGACTGCACCACCTGACTAAGATTAACTAGATGGCTTCTAGGGTTTCTACATTTACAATTCTATTATTTTTAGGCATAAATGCCTTATTGTCAAATTACAATATGACTCAGTCTGATTTTTACTTGACTGTCATTTCTGCTATGCATGATACTAAATAAGTTTGTATTGTTGTAAATATGAAATTACATGAGCATAAAGAATCCTAGATGAACGTGACCATATTTTGTACAATTTAATGGGGAAAATTTTATCTGGCATCTATCTTTTCATCAGCCCCTTTTCTTAGGTCCAGATAATGACTAGGTACATAGACAATAGCATTTATGACATTTTCATTTTTATCAATGCATTCTCATAATCTCTACTATAAGAAAAATGCGCTCAACAGCAAATAGGACTATACTTTTGTCTTCCATCGAATACAGACTAACCTTAGGTCTACAGACTAGGACTTGCTTTTTTACCCCAACAATGTAAAGTATCATAGGATTATCATAGCTGGACCTTAGATGATATCTAGGCCAACTTCTCAATATACATATAAGGAACTGAGGGTCAAGTCACACAAGTGTCAAGCAGTGGAACTAGAATTTGAATCCAGGTTCCCCTGGTTTCAAATCCAAGGTTCTGCTCTAACTCACTGCCTACAGAAATACTTTACATTTGCATGAAAAAGGAGTGTTTGGGTTGCTTTAAATAATAGTTTAGAATATACCTTATTTGATCAATAATGCACTATTGTAATTGTCTAACAAGGCATGCATTGATTGAAATGGTATTTATGTATGCATGTATGTATACATATACACATATATGTGTGTGTTTATTTTTTTTCCTGATCAGCCAATCAACAACCACAATTTATTAAACTTAACATGTGCTGGACACTATAATAGGTGCCAGAGGAACAAAGACAAGGGTGCTAATCCCTGATCCCCACAAACTTATTTTTTAAAAATTTGATTAATTTTTCAGTTAACAAAAATCTATTTTTTCTTCCTATAACTCCCATTTGAAAAAAAAAAGCTTAAAAAATCAACTATGCATATTTACACAAAACAAATCCCCACATTGATAATATCCAAAAATTAAATATATGACTAAAGTCTGCATATCTGTCTCAGGAAATAGGTAAGATTTTTGAGTTCTTTGGAATGATTTTTGGTTACTGTATTGATCAGAGTTCTTAAATCATTCAAACATGTGTTTAGGGTGTGATTGTTGTAAACATTGCGCTCATGTTTCTACACTCTGCACCAGTTCTTACAAATCTTCTTAGGTTTCTCTGACATATCATCTTCATCAAAGTAGTCCCAATATAAGTCTTTTATTTCTTTGTTTAAGGGTCTTTGTGGCCATAGCAACCAATAAGGAAAATAGTGAATTCCTCACCTCTACGAAGAGTTCTAATGAGCTTATTGTCTTCTTTATGAGAATGTTATAGGTGAGATTCATGCTTTAGATATGCATTGAATAAGGTGATTTCATAGTTCCCGGGTAACTTTTCATTTCTTTAAGGCTATCTAAACTGAGTCATTTTAATATCATGTTAAATATGAAATCAGTACCTCAAAGTTCAATATGTAAGGCTGTGTTCAGTGTCTTGGTGAATCATTTTGACTGAAATCTATAGGTTAATCTTTCTAGATTATAATTAAGTTTGCACACATAGAAAGCCATTTTTAAGGCAAACTATGTACTTTAGCATCCATTTTTACCCCCAAAATGTCAAAAATAAGAGATTTTTGGATGAGGAAAAAACTATTTCATTACCATATTGCCTTTTTGAGATTTATATATTTGTCTTCCATGTGTCTCAAATTGTCTTTTAAAAGAGATTACTAAATCAAAATGCAAAGCATGAACAAAAATCTATTTTGGTTCTTATTCTCACACCTCCTCTTGCTCAATGTGGAAATTTCATTTTAGAATACAGTATAACTCTATAAATTTTATATAAATACAGCAATCATGAACTTGATGAGCTCTTAAAATTTTCTTTTATAGAATGATATTTAACAAAATTGTTGATATTAACTTTTAATGATATTTTGATTTGAAGATATTGACATGTTTAAATCATCCAGTAGCAATATAAGAAAATAATGCTGAAAGCATATGAAGAAAATTATTTTTATTATTCCTCTGAAAATGGCATTAAGCATTTAAATGCTTCTTATAATTCTTTCACTTATGTCAGGCAAAGTATATTACAGAAGTTGAAGATAAGTATCAATTATGATTTTAAAATTTTACTTTACAGGAAGATGGAATATGTGTTGTTTTGATGTGGATTTTTAAAAATAAAACTTAAGGTTTAACCCAAACAAAATTAAATTATTCTGAATGGAAAAAGTGAAAAGAAATTTAATAATAACCTGTAATCTTATGTGTTCAAAATTAGTTTAGAACAGATATTCAAACATTTTAACCTAAAACTTGGAATCTGACAATCATTGTGTGAACTCTTCAATGGGATATAATCTTCCTTGTTTCAGACTACTATGCCTGCTCCTTTGTCAGTGAATTTATGAGTGTCTTGACGTTTTTGTAAATTATGTAGCACACACTGTTTCTCCTTTGTTAGATTGTGAAATTTAGTAGGTTGTTGAAATTGTATCTGATTGATTTTCTCCTTGGCATTTTCCTACAAAGGAATCCAATGTCTAAAATTCAGCTGGTGGGGGAGAAATCCAGGTGGATTCTTTTTGTTTAAGCTTTCTTTATATGTCAGTAGATTTGTGATATTTGTGAAATGACTTTTTTTTTAATCCTGAAAGTGCATGGTATATCTACAAGTTCATGGCAGCAAAAGAATCTTAGGCCTATCTATTTTTGGAAATCTTCAGATTTTCTTTATATTAAATTAATATTTTTCTAATGAATGATTATTTTCTAATTATAAATGAATTTAATTATTTCTGAGGATGTGACATGTTCTATAGTCTACTTTTCAGAGATTGTGTTTTAATATCTATATCTATCTCTATAAAGATTCCCTTCATTACCATATTTAACTAAACAAAACCATTTAAAAACAAATAACACAAAGAAGATTGAACATATTTCTTGCAATATATATTTTACAGTTTCTATCTTGAAATGCATAGCGATAATAATAGAGATATAGAAGAATCATTTTTATATTTCTAGAAAGTACTTTAAATCATTAGAGACTTTTAAAATTCATTTGAGATATAGATTTTCAGTGCTCTGTGTGTAGGTTTATATGTTATATATATATATACACGCAAATCTTTAAGATGAAAGTTTGTATGAAAATTGTTTTAGCAATATAAATTAACTACCAAAATGAAGTTTTGTACACTGCTTACCCAAAACACTGGGGTTAAATCATATGAAAACCATGCCAAATTATCCTATTTAAAAAAGATTTTGGGATAAAGGATAAGCTTTCACCAAGTTCAGAAGAATAATGTGATGTTTTCCTAAATGCATTAGACAATACACAATACAGAATACATGTAAGCACACACAGATTCTGTATCTTTCTATCTATTCATATAGATATTCATATATCCACATATACATACATGTTCCAAAATCTTAAAGCAAAATCTTTTAAATTTCTTAAGCTATTAGAATTTAAAATGTACTAAAAAGAATACCTTTCAGGAACATGCATATGTACATATAAAAGTTTAAACAATGTTAGGGAAGGCATATTTGGTTTTGTTTATATTTCTAAGATTTCTTGAGCTTCTCTTGATCTTAACTAAAGTTGGCTACCATTAATCTACCCACTTAAGAGAAATTCTGGCCTGGTTTAAGTCATATCTCTATAACTATACAGTAATTTTCATTATCTCTCTACCTTCAGATTATGTTGAAAGTATTTCTAGAAATTTCTTTCCTCTGTTTTCTCTAACTGTTAAATATTATGATTTCAAATTTATTTCATAATTTCTGAAGCCTAATCTCATTATGAGAACAATGATATGTCATATTTTAACTTATAATTTAAGAAACTATAAAATCTTAAATAACATTACTATTTCTCAATTTTCTTATCTTCATAGTGTAATATATTCTCTGTGTTATTATGTGTGAGAAATTATTTCAAGAGAATTACAAAATTATAGAATTTAAGATTTTTCAGGGATCTTGGAGTCCATCTTATCCAACTCATACAAAGAAGGAAATCTATCTCTATCATACTTGACAAGTTATTTTCCACTCTCTGCTTAAACATTTCCAAGGAGAAAAAGGCAAAAACCTCTATAGGAAGCCCATTTAACTTTTAGATATCTCTAATTCTTAGGAAATTTTACTTGCTCTTCAGCCTAAATTTGTCTCTTTTCAGCATCTATTCTTTCTTCCTGATTCTGCTTTCTGACCAAACATAACAGGTTTAATCTCTCTTCCTTGTGATATACCTTCAAATTCTTGAAGATTTGGCAATTACCATTATGTTTCCCATGAGTTTCTTCTCCTGGTTAAACATGTCCAGTTTTTTTTTAAAATAACATCATATGCCATGACCTCAAGGTCCCTCATCTAGTTGTCTTCCTCTAGATATGCTAATTTATCAATGCCAGTTTATTTAGTCTATGTTGATATATATTTGTATGAATTTTCCTTCTCTTCCTATCTTCTTGTCTTTTCCCCCCTCTCCTTTTCTTTCTTCCTTCTTCCCTGATTTTCTTTTTCATTCTCTCCCTCCCTCCCTCCTTTCCTTTCCTTCCTGTGTCCCTCTTTCTCTTTCTTCCTCTCTCCCTCCCTCCTTCCCTTTCTTTCTTGCTATCTTTCTCCCACCCTCCATTTCTTCTTTCCTTCCTATTTACTTCCTCTTTTTCTTCCTCCCTCCCTTTTCCTTAATCCCTCTTCTCCTTCTTTTCCTCCCTCCTTCCCTCACTTCTTCTGTTCCTTCCTTCCTTCTTTTCCTCCCTCCCTCCTTCCTTCTTTCCTTCCTTCCCTCTTTCTTTTCTTCTTTCATTCCTTCCTTCCCTCCTTTTTCCTTAAAGGCCTATATTGCACTGATCAGCACAGGAATTTTTTCCTACTCAGTTTTCAATTCATCCTAGTTTGTTTCTTCTTAAGCAAACTGTTACACCTCCTTTGTGTTACAGTGTAAACAGTGTAACACCTCCACTCCCAAGATCTCCCTATATGTGTGACAGACTTGGTTTGGAAAATTGATTGGCTTAGTTCAATGCAGCTCAAAACTCTCAAGCTCATAAGTTTTACCAGCATCTCCTTCTTGGTAGAAGGAACTACAGAAGTTTACTGCCACTCAGCCCAATTATTCTTTCATTTATAAGAGTTAGTCAACAATAGCTATTATAGAGCACTAGCTTTGTAGAGTTGAAAGAATGCTGAATTTGAATTGAATTTGAATTCTTTCTCAGAGCCTATTAGATATTCGATGATTCGAGTTACTTATAATCTAAGAATCTGTATTTACGTATCTGTTCATGGTACAAATTAAACTATCTACTTACAAGATTAGTGTTAGAATGTTTTACAACCCTTAAAGAACTACATACAAGTGAGTTATTATTAAACATATGTTATGGGCAAAACAATTAAAAAACACTGGGCAAATTACAGAATTCAAGTATAGTTGTAGAAAAAAGTTGCTTAGGATCATTCAAATTCCAAGTAATTCTTAGTGGAGAGACAGGACTGGGTTATTTTTTTTCTTCCCATATTCTTCCTGTAAATTAGGGCAATACATACTTTTCATGAACCTTTTTTTCTATGTTTAGTCAGCTGATCAATTCACCATTATTTTTAGAACAGAGAAGTTGTTTTAAGTGTTTTGGAATTCTAGTAATGTATATAGTTAACATGTTATCATCAGCTGCAAAGTGTCAGTGATGTAGGAGTTCCTGGGTAGCAAATGCGAATGTGCTTCACTTTGTTCATCTCTGTTTATTAAATTTAATTATTTGTGGAACATTTCTCCTTATTACATGGGTTGAAATTATCATTTTGGCTATTGTTTACATACATATATGGTGGGACACTAAACAGGAGTTGAGAATTCTTAGTGAAGAACGTGATACCAGGGAGTATTATGACTAGATGGTCACAGATTATGAGAAGCAGTCTTCAAGTTTTTCTGTTTCATTTCATCTTGAATAAATCAAAGGTCATAATAAGGCAGATACCACATATGTCAAGATACAAAATGGGTGACATTTCTCATTTAATTAAAATCATGGGAGAAAGTGAACAATTCTAACATTTAGCTATCGTTCTAATGTTTTTTATAGGTAGATAGCTACACCATATGTTTTTTAATAATAATAAAAAGGTAGCATGCCTCTTGTTTTAAAGTTGATTTTATATTAATAATTCAACACAACTTTGAGCTGGTTATGTTTCTTTTCCCAGGGCTAATCCAGTTGACTTTCATAAATTGATTTTTTATATGAGTAGATAAAAGGATGGGGGAGAGGGAGAGAGAGCAGTTTGCCTCAGTGATGTGATCTGGAGTGATAGGAATGATTTCACTCAAGACTTCCAATGCCACAATTAACCAATACAGTAAAGAGAAGTAAAACATTTTTTTCTATAAGATTTTGTTACTAGTACTGCAACATTATAACTTAAAACATTCTGGAAACATTCCTATTTAAATTGTTTTAGTGCATACCTTTAGGAATCTCTATTTTTTATTTCCATTATAGTTCAATATCAGTGTTGAGAAGTGAATAAGAAGAAAGTTTCACAAGATTATCATTACCATTCTTCTAAAGAGTTCTAAGGATCATAGGAAGGGTAAATAAAATCACTCTTTATTTCTTCCAAAGACCCTGATCTTGACAATTTTTCTTTTAGAAATATTTCTCTCTCGCAATCTGGAGTCCTGTTTCTATGCTATCCATTTTGAATCTAGTACAGGACTATATTCTAAAACTATTTGTTTAATAAGGGAATGAATGAATTAATGAATTGAGTTCTAGCAATAAATGAAGAAGAAGCAGTAAGACCTAGGTTCAAATCTTCCCACTGATGAATATAAGCCATGACCTTCATATCAGTATCCTAGGCAACTCTATGACTGTAAATTTCAGAGTGAATGCCAATTCTCATTGATATCAGGAATATACCCATTGGGAGTCCCCTATATCTGTGAAATTATAGTTCTTTCAAAAGAATGATGAAGCTGCCCCTAATTCTTAATACTATATCACTAAAATATTCTAAATGGACCATACAATGACAGAAACTCAATATTCTTTTTCTGTATTTCATCAAGAGCAAGTCTTGGTAAATTCTTTAATCAGACTGAACAGTTATCCTTGCTTGTATATATTTAACAAACAAGTAAACCTTTTGAACAATGTTAAATTGTTTAGTGGTGTGTCAAATTTGGAACTTAACAGCCTTGTTGTCTTTTAAAATCAAATTAAGCATAGAGGTATTCCAGAAGAATCATTACCTCATTTAAATACCTTGTAGATAATGTGCCACAGTTAAAAAGAAAATCATACAAAGTCAAGCAGTTTCAATATCTTAATGGTAGGAGCACTTCTTACTACAAACAAACTCTGAAATATAGTTGAACATGAAGGTTGCTTTTAAACCGCTATGTCTAAACTGACCACTGATCATGCTGGCTACCTTTTTCTGTTGGCCTGGTCTGTGGCTGTGTCTTTGATAAGGCTTGATTTTTGTCTTGCTCTTAAGTCCTCTTCATTTTTCTGTTATGCACATTCCATTCCAGAAATTTTTACTTAAAAAAATCTAAACTCACATTTTGAGAGCCTTATGAACATTAATGAAATTAATTTCAGATTCTGACTTCTTAGTTCCATTTGGATAGAGTCACATAGTTCACTTCTCTCCACTCTTTCTAATCCACATTTGTGACAAGAGCAAAGAATTTTCAGTAACAGCTGATCAATAGAGAAGTCATGGCAGACAGCAATTCCCAGACAAGCTATTTTGCAGTGACCCTAGCAAAGTTGCTGATTTATTTTCCTTTTCCTAGACAGTCAAGTTCTGCTCCTCAGTGGCAAGTTTTTTAGCCTTTAGTGTCATAAACAGCCGTACTTGTTTAAGCGAGACAGGCATCATCAAGAGCAGGCTCATAGTTTGGCAGCTGTAACTAAATTTAATTTTCACCTACATTTCACAGTTTATTCATGGCAAGAAGTACTTTTTCCATGCAAGCATCATTCTGCTGGAATAACAAAACTGGGTATAGATTTCTTTTAACAAATAATTTAAACTTTATATAAAGATAAAACACTAGAATATAAATTCCTCATACTTTAAAAATAAGTAGATTTAGGGGCTGCAAAGTGGCACAGTAGGTACCATACTCACTCTGGAATCAGGAGAACTTGAGTCCAACTCTGACTTCTGACTCTTGATACTTACTGACTATGTGACCCTAGGCAAGTCTCTTAACTCTGATTACCTTGTCACTCTCTCAGTTTTGTTATTTATTGAGAGCTAGAGCAGTTTCCCCACTCTCATCCTCCTTCCAGGGAATAAAGAATTTTACAGAAGATGGAAATAAAGGTTTGGGGGACAAAATCCAGAAATTGTTTGTATCTTGATATTTAATTAGATAAAAGCATTTCTTTTTCTTGGTTATTCTTTTGAGTTTATTAACATCAATGAGGATAACATGGTGCAGAGGAAAGGACAACAATATGAGACTCAGTTTTAAGACCCAAAACTACCTGCACCTCAATTTCCCACCTGCAAAGGTGGGAAATAGACATAATAAAGTCCATATTACCTACTGAGGGTCACATGAGATAATGTATGTGAAAACTTTTTGTAGTCACAAAACTACTATGCATAAATGTATCATATACTATGTATTTGTGGCCATTAGCTAGCTTACTGCTAGATAAGAAATGGCTCTAGATTTGTGCCTCTTCTTTACTGTAAGACTATCATGTTTTGGCCCCTAGTAATAATAATAATAATAATAATAATAATAATGCATTAGATTTATATTATGGCTGTAATTTATTATAAGGTTAGCAGGGTACTATAGGCCTAGAAAATATTTTTAGTGTTTCCCCCTCAATTTTATTTGAGTCTTTTATTTAAGAAAAGGGGAAAAGGATGGTAATCTTTTCTCCCAAGTCCATAAATCACATTTTTTTCTAGAAATCTAAGCTTGATGACATTAATAGTAATAGAATTTAAATCAAATTTATCTACATATTTACTGATATGACCTTCAGGATTTTACTCTTCTTTTCACATGTTTTATTATCTTCCCTTATATTCTTTTTTATCACTTTCTTTTTTTGTCTTGTATTCATTTTCTTTCTTTCTTTCATTTTCTTGTTTTCATTCCTAGATTTCCTTTAACAATGGCTATATCCACATTATTGAATAAAGACTTAAAAACCAAAATCCAGATGTTTGAGACTACTATACAATAGTTTAAGAGAAAAATAGATTATTCTAGAGTCATATACTTATTTAATATGTATTTTAAAAAGTTGGATGGTGTAGGCAGCTTCAAGTGAAGAAATATTTAAACCCATACAGATCAACACCTTCTTGACTAGGATCATAAAGTCACAAAGCCAGTATGTGCTAGAAGTAAATGTGAAATCACATCTTTTTCCTGAGGTCAGTCTTCTATGTATTACTTCATGTTATATTTCACTAGTGTGAATATTATGAGGAAAAAGTGAATTTTATACTTTACTTGGAAACTGTAGACAAAAAACATGTTCTTTCTTTGAAAAGATTCTGCTTCTATTTGGGAGCTTCTTATGACTGAGTGATCTTTAAAATCCCTAATAATTCTTAATTTTGATCTTTATTTAAGGGCCCTTCCACATAAAGAGCTGATCTTTTATGAAGTATAGAGAATTAAAATAAAGGAACATTTCATTCTTTGAAAAATTCATAAATGATTTATTTTGATAATAATAATAACTCACATTTGTAAAATATTTTACATTCTTTTCATTATAATTTTATGAAATAAGCTGTAGTAGAATTCTAGTTCTGTATTTTCTTTTTCTTTTTTTTTTTTTTGCTTTTTGCTGAGGCAATTGAGGTTAAGTGACTTGCCCAGGGTCACACAGCTAGGGAATGTGTCTGAGACCAGAGTTAAACTCAGGTCCTCTTGACTTCAGGGCTGGTCCTCTATCCATGTGCCACCTAGCTTCCCCTGTATTTTCTTTTTTTAACATGTGGAGCTGAGATTTCATCTTGGTAGGGAACTTCCAGGGAGAAAATTCCTTCTATCAATTACAAATCAACAGCTGTTCTGAAATTTACAGTCATACAAAGTTTCTCAGAACACAGAAGTTAAAATGACTTACTCACTTCTAGGATATGTTAGGAGCAAGAGCGGAGCTAGGCTTTCTGGACTCCTAAGCACCATGCCACATTGCATCTACTTTATACATAGTATAGATTTAATGGATGGGTAGCTAGATGGCACAATGGATAGAGTGCCTAACCTGAACCTTCAGACACTTATTAGCTATGTAAACTGGGACAAGTTAGTCAACATTGCCTCCGTTTCCTCATCTGTAAAATGAGCTGGAAAAGGCAATGGCAAATCATGCCAGCATATTTGCCACGAAAACCCCAAATGTGTTAAAAAGAGAATGATATGATTACAATGACTAACTAAAAACAAGATGTTTAATGTATGTTTACTAAGGTTGAACTTATTGATGATACAATTAGTCCTCTAGGCAAAACTCTAAGACACTAAGGTGCAGGGAAACTGCTGATCTGCATTGATAGGGGGAATTTCCTCATCTGAGAACAAATATTTCACTGTAACAACAGAATCACATGTCTAGGCCCTATTAAATCCTGCATTGAGTACTGCTTCCATATTATGTGAAAATGTTATTTTTGTATTAAGACAGTAGGTTTTCACTAATGTCCTATTCTGATGATTTACACTAACTAGCCCTGTATATCACTAAATGGCTATGTATACCATCATACTCTTGTTCATCCAGCTAAGCTAGAAAGATTTTAGGATATGATGAGCCTGAAAATAGAGAAGGTCTTTTCAAAACATTACATTTTATTTCTTTTAATCAATGAAATTTCACTTTACTCCCCAGTATACACACAAAAAAAGAAAAATAACAAAAACATATTATGAATATACATAATCAAGCAAGACAAATTTTATCATTGAGTATTTTTTTTAAACATCTCATTCTGAATGTTGAATTCTCTATCACCACTCTGACAGAAAGTTGTGAACATATTTCTTCATGAGTTCTCAGGAATCAGAATCATGGATGATTATTGCATTTATCAAAGTGCTAAAATCTTTCAGAGTTATGTTTATAATATTACCGTTCTTATTCTCTTGTTCTGCCCAATGTACTTTGTATAAGTTCATACTAGTCATCCCAGGTTTCTAATAGAGAAGTTAATTAATCAGGGGGTGATGAATTTTTAAATTTTCATGTTAACTGTGGAGGATTTATAATCTTCATTGAAATGCCCTTACTGTTCAAATGAAAGATGTCTTGGAATATTGAATCAAATAAAAAGAGGCTTTTTCCCCCCTATCTCTGTAGCTCAGACTATTTTATTTAGTGATCCTCTTCCTAGGAAACTTTAAACAATACTTATTATGAAAGAATACTTTGATCTGTCACATTCTAAGAGAGATAATAGTTTATTAAAAATTTCATAGTTATTCTTTTTTTTAATGACCTTCTAATAATTTGACTGTGATCACTTTATAGGATTGAATCTAAAACTAACTTTTAATGATTCTTTTGTTGCTAAATAGGGGATAAGGCTCATTTTATATTAAGTAAAATAAAAAAATGCCAGGACATAAAAATTTATATATTATGTTAAGTAATATTCTATTTATATTTAAGTCAATATGGAGGAGATCAATAATATAGTTAAAGTTTTGGTTGGGTCAGGGGAGAAGGTATCGCAGAGAACCTTGGAGGAGCTTCCCATCCTTGTCCTTTCTGAAGTCATAACTTTATGTAAGAGAAAGTATTTATTTCTCATCTCTACATGTTGACCTCAGGATCATCATCTTGAACTTCTAGTACCACAATTCCTATGTAAATGTAGTGGATTATTTATATATAACACTCTGAGTCAGCTATAAAGAATACAAAACTATATTATTATGCAATATAAAGAATACAGGTCATTAATTTCTTGGTATTCTATTTAGTCACTGAGCTAAATTTGACATCTTTACACACATACAAATTAATACACATTCACAGAGACAAAGTTCAAGGATTATCAGTTTAAAATTTTGTTAAGTATATATAACAAATTGGAGACTAGAGTCAGAGAAAAGATGACAACTTTGGGGGATAATTTCCCCAAAAAGACATTTTCCAAACTATAGATTATGGTTTTTAGTAGAATAGATAAAATATTTGTTAAATATTTAAGTTAGGGTATTCATATTTTTCTGTTCAGCATTTAATCAAATTGAACTAATATCATGATATAGCAGAAAGAGCATCAAATGAGAAGTGGAAAGACCCATAGGTTTCTCTGTTGTTTATTACTCACTAGTTGTAAATTCTCAGTTAAATCTCTGAATATGTTTCCTCGTCATAAAAATGGAAATAAGAATACTTGATAACTTCACGGGGGTTTTGAGAGTGTCAAGCATATGAAACTTCTTTGGGAAATTTTCACTTATTCTCCTGATCAATAAAAAAATACCAACAACTTGGAATTCCTTTCTCCGTTGTTTTAAAATTATTTGAAATTTCTCACAACTGTTCAATAAAAAATGATGGACCACATATCATTTCCATGATCTCTATCGATGTTTGCTTGCAATGGGTTTCCTTTCTCAGATTTTTTTGTTCATGTAGATACGATTGTTCTTGCATAGCAAGATAAGTATGGACATATGTATACATATATTCAACTTGTCAAGTATTTTAATATAATTAACATGTAGTGGACTTCCTGCCATCTAGGGGAGGGAAGGGGACTTGAGGGAAAATTTGTAACAGAAAGCTTTGTAAAGATCAGTGTTGAGGAACTACCCATACATATGTTATGCCAATAAAAAGCTTTAATAAAAAAAAGTAAGGCAATACTAATCAAAATACTAATATCATCTCACCTATAATAATTCTAAGATATTAATTTGATTATGTAATATTTTATTTTTATGTTTAATGAAACAATCTAACAGAAAACTATAGATTTTTAACTGAAGGTGTTAATTTTTAAATAAATGTACAATCTTGTTAATGACTCATTTACAAAAAAAGATCAAATGATAGCAAATTTTTAAAAAAAGTACACAAATGTTGGAATATAAATTAAAAATCCCAAGGTAATTTGGAGTGAAACAGTCCAAATTGTAAACCTTTTACATCTCATCAAATGTAAAAACCTCAAATGTCTCAATTGTTCTAATGGCTCATTTGTGCCTCTAAGATAGAATGCCAAATCTTGTTTGGTATTTAATATTTCAAAAATCTGCATCCAACCTACTTCTCCAAACTAATTCCTTTCCACATAAAATGTAGTTCAGTCAAATACTGCTTTTCTTGTTCACATATTCCATCTTCCATCTTCATAACTTTACAGAGGTCATCTGTCTTCCAATTCTGCAATATGCTTTTTTCCTCACTTAAGATCTGTACTTTCCCTTAAAATTTGAATCAAATGTCTCTATGCCTTTCTTTTCCCCCTCAGAAATCATTCCTTCCTTTCAAAAAGTACCTTGTAGTTATTTTAAATGGACAGACCTTATATTTATATACTGTACATCTACAAACATGTATATATACATTTATATAGTTATTTTTGCAGAATATAGCTTTAGCAGGAATTATTTTATTTAGCTGGCATTTAAAGGAAGCCAAGAAAGCTAGGAGCCAGTGATTGGGGCAGCAATCTGTTAAGATGCCCAGAATTAGAAACTGAAGTTTCTTTTTTGAGAGACACCAAGGAATCCATTGTCACTGGATCAAAAAACATTTTTGGGAGGGACTTGTAAGGAGAATAGAAAGGCTTAGCAACAGATTATATGACTTTGAATGTAGAGGAATTTATATTTTTTCTTGTAAGTGAAAAGTAGTCACTAGAATTTGTTGAGTGGGGAGATTTAAACTATACCATGAAGTTACTTTTTTTTTCCTAAAAGTAAAGATGTACCTAGTTAATAATGTGGAGAGTATTTTAGGATTTTTAAAATTAAGCGCCACTTAACAAAAGATCAAGGTAAAGTGAATAATTTAGCAATTCATAACGTTCAAGATAAATAGTGAGAGGAAGAAATGAATAATATTCTAGTCAAGGACTGCCTTCATTTGCAGTGACACCAAGAGAAATATTTGTATTCTGCTTCTTAAAGTTGCTATATTTTGTGATTGACTTATTTAGCTTTGTTTAGAAAGCATCTTAAAAAATAACAGATTGCCATGTTTATCTGGTTAAAAAAAAGCTACCACAATGTTTTCCAATAGGAAAACATTGAATTGTTTAGAATTTGTGACATTCTAATAGTTTCTGATTTATTTTAGTGGCAAGTGGCTTTATTATAATCATGCTTACTAAAATGATTTGGTCAATTTCAAATTTATTTCTGAAATGTTTCAGAGGAGCTGTTTACTAGCCATTCATCATTTCCTAGTAATGATCTACAAAAGCTTAAGGTTGAATGATTTCAAAAAAGTATGAGATAACTAATTGAAATTTCGGGGATAATTTAGGTAGACAGGATGCAATTACCTGCCATGGAAGTACGCCAGGACAGCAGAGTTTCTACCTTGAGTTTTACCCAAAAATAGTGGTGTGTGTGTGTGTGTGTGTGTGTGTGTGTGTGTGTGTTTAATGGTCATAGGATTTTCTTGGTTTAAGGCTCTGGGTTCATATGGCATCTTCTCCGTATTTTGACTTTTTAGGCCATGCTGTACCTCTGACTCAAATATAAGTGTATCGGACTATAAATGACAGTAATTACTGACCCTAGTAGATTTATCAACACATACACAATTCATTCAAGAATTGTGCCTTCCCTGGGACACTGATGCATTGTTGGTGGAGCTGTGAACAGATACAGCCATTCTGGAGAGCAATTTGGAGCTATGCTCATAAAGTTATCAAACTGTGCATACCCTTTGACCCAGCAGTGTTTCTATTGGGCTTATATCCCAAAGAAATCATAAAGGAAGGAAAGGGACCCACATGTGCAAGAATATTTGTGGCAGCCCTTTTTGTAGTGGCTAGAAACTGGAAATTGAATAGATGCCCTTCAATTGGAGAATGGCTGAACAAATTATGGTATATGAATGTTATGGAATATTATTGTTCTGTAAGAAACGAACAGCAGGACGATTTCCGAAAGTCCTGGAGAGACTTACATGAACTGATGCTGAGTGAAATGAGCAGAACCAGAAGATCATTATACACGGCAACAACAATATTATATGACGATCAATTCTGATGGACATGGCTCTCTTCAACAATGAAATGTTTCAAACCACTTCCAATTGTACTGAAGAAAGCCATATACATCCAGAGAGAGGGATGTGAAATGTGGACCACAACATAACATTCTTATACTCTTGATTAATGTTTGCTTACATTGCTTTTCCTTTATCTGATATGTCTTTCGTGTAGATACGATTTTTCTTGAACAACAATGATGTTTGGAAATATGTATACATATATTCGATTTGCCAATATTTTAACATAATTAACATGTAGTGGATATCCTGCCATCTAGGGGAGGGGTGAGGAGTTGGGGGGGGGAAATGTGTAACAGAAAGCTATGTAAGGGTTAATGTTGAAGAATTACCCATACATATGTTTTGCAAATAAAATAAAATTTAAAAAAAAAAAAGAATTTTGCCTTCCTGGGGGCTTTGGTGTACACCATTTCAATGATAGTATGACATCAACAAAATGTCATAATGATGGGGGCGGAGCCAAGATGGCGAACTGCAGACAGCATTCTCTGTGAACTCCTGGGACCTTCCCTCAGACCCAGACAAAGTGAGCCTCCGAACTGGTTTTGAAGTGAGGGCTCCGCCAAACATTTGGACTACAACGCACTTCTATCAAAAATCTACCTTGAAAGAACTACGAAGAAGGTTAGCCTCAGGGGAAATCGGCCGCTGGTCGGGATCAGACTCCAGCCGGGGCAGAAGTCAGGGCTGCTATAGAGGGGCAGATTTTAGGCACCCAGGAAGCCCCTGGGAGACGCCTGGGCCACTTTCCTCTGCTTGCGGGCAGGTGCTTTGGCAAATCTGCCTTTGGTAAAGGGTGGATCGAGAGTAGCTGAAAACGTGGTCCTAGTGCGAATCTAGCCCGACCAGCCTCAGACCGGAAGTCAACTCGGCAAACTGCCCCAGGGCAAATACAAATTGTTGCAGTATTCTCTGCTTTTGACCAATATCCCAACTTTAAATCATGAGCAAGAAGCAGAAGAGAGCTCTCACCATAGAAAGCTTTTATGGAGAAAAAATAGAACAGTCCCCAGATCCTGACATTATGAAAACAATCCCAGATGAAGCCACAAAGGCAGATTTAAGTTGGTCTCCCTTTCAGATGGCTTACCTGGAAGATTGCATTAAGAATCTCAAAAGAGAGCTAGAAGAAGAATGGGGAAATAAATTGAGATCAGGGCAACAGAAATATCAAAAACTGGAAAATAGGACTGGTGAATTGGAAAAAGAAAACAGTTCACTGAAAAACAAAATTGGTGAATTGGAAAAAATCACCAATTCACTGGAAAATAAAAATGGTGAACTGAAAAACAAAATTGGTGAATTGGAAAAAGACAACAATTCACTGAAAAACAAAATTGGTGAATTGGAAAAAAAATGTCATAATGATGAGGCCATTGTGACAGAGGCCTTAGATCATCTTCAATTCAATTCAGTTCAGTTCGGCTCAGATAATTCAATTTAGCAAGCATATTTTAAGTACCTACTATGGTTTGAGGTAATTTAGTAGGTGCTGAGGATAAAAAATAAATAGCTCCTGTCTTCAAGGACCCATTCTCCTAACCTACATCCTTGAATAAACCAGAAGAAAAGAGGACAGGGGAGTAGGGGGAAAGTTGGGTGAAGAAAAGGAGTCAGGGAAAAGATTAGGCCAAAATGCTACATTGTACATTATTAGAAGCATAGAAAAGTAATATATGATGGAGGTAAACCCTAAAAAAAGCAAAAAAGAACCAAAACAACAATAGCAGTAGCTGCCACAAAAAAGTCTGGCAGGATGACTTTCATTTCTTTTGACTCCTAACTCAGGGAAAGTGTAATATTATTATAATGCCTTTACCTTTGTATGATTCCCAATATCACTATATTCTCCAGTTTTATGACGTGGAAGACTAAAGCAATTAGCGAAGTGCCTCAAAAAATGCTGCATCATTGAAATGCTAATGTGGGCTCAGTCTTTGTGAAGTGGGAACATGGCTGGGATGCAGGCAACAGGGATGCTCAGTGGACTAACGGAGGCTTTAAATTTTTTGTGAAATTGTATGCTGAATTTCTTGATGCTCTGACTTCATTCTTGGGAGTACTTTCTTTTATATAGGTAGTGATTCCAGAAATGATGTCCCATTATAGTAGTTTGAGAGGTGCTCTTGGGCACAATAGCACTAGATATTGTTAAGGAGCTGGATATTTAGGGTCTTTGAAACTGGTTTACTGCATTGACTTGTTATTTTAGAACCTTAACATCATCCACTTTGCCTCTAATCACATTTTCTATTTCTATTGTGTACTTCACTCATAACCCCTTTTTTATATCGAAACAGTTGCTGTATCAGCACCAGTTTTCTTTCCAGTGCTCAGTTTTAAACAGCCTCATTATGAAAAATATAGTACTTAAAAACATGGTGCAAATGTGTATTACTTTAGCAAAAAGTAAAGAGATTATTGAGGAGTGCACAGACTGCTGAAGTAACTTTTTCCTAAGGGGCATTTCAACATTTTAATTGATTTTTTCTGAGATTTTGTTCATCTTATTAAATGAGTCTTTAGAGGAGTGAGACTGTAGGTTACCTCCTCAAAAGCAAAGGGGAATCTGATTTATTTACAATTACTGTCAATTTGTCCTATCTTTAAAAAGTAAAACACTTTCTAGTTAGAACATAATAATTAATAAAAAACAATAATCACTAGTTGGTGTTAGTATTATAGAGACTCATATATTTATCAGTATCTTACATAATTTTAAAAGGAGGAATACAATAAATAATACAAGGGAGAAAGCTGTTAATGACTTACTGAAGTTCCTGGAACAAAATTGGTTCATGTTTTATGGATCCAAATTGAACGTTCATTTCACTACACCTTGCTGCATTAAAAGCTAGGGTCAGCAGATTATTCTTCCAATCCTGATGCTGTTTTATGAAGATAATAGTTCTGTTTTAAAAGAAAATGTATACTAATTTGGATTATTGGTTATTTTACTATATCCAACTTGGCTCTTGATTCTCCTATCATAATCAAAAAAGAAATAGTAAGTCTCTTTTTGTAAGCTAACATGAGTTTAAAAGAAGCAAGTACAAAATTCATCTTTCCCTATTCATAAATATAGTTTAGTATATTAGTGACATTGCTTCTCACCATCAAGGCAGATGTGTTTCAGTTATGACTGGGGTGTGGGTTTCAGGAAGCTATTCCAGCATAGCTACTTCTATTTTCCTGTCCAGTTCTATAAATAGCTCCATTATAATCACATGGAAGACATGGTAATTTTTATAACCTTAAGGACCCTGCCATCCTAGAATATAGGTTATTTCCATTTTACTTTCTTTTTCTTTTCTTTCTTCCTTCCTTCCTTTTTTTTTTTTAACTGAGGCAATTGGGGTTAAGTGACTTGCCCAGTCACATTTGAATTCAGGTCTGCCTGACTTCAGGGCTGGTGCTCTATCCACTGCGCTACCTAGCTGGCCCCATTTTACTTTAATTTGTATATAAGATATGTAATATTATAGGATCTGGCTTTTGATGGTAAGGAAAAGCTTGTCTGCCTAAGAGACTCTAGTACAGAATAAAATTAAATTAGCCTTAAATGTGAACTGTAACGTGGAAAACAAATTCATTTAAATCATTTTCATCTTAAATGTCTTCATTCATATATAGCATTCTGTTTTTTTAAGTATTTCTTTTACTTCTGGCTGATTAATAGAATTTATAGTATGTAAAAATAGAAATGAGCCAATACCATGTTTTGCTTTAACTAAACACAACTAAGATAAAAATTTTAGAAATAATTGCATCAAATGAGCCATATTAATGGGTAATTTTGCCTTTGATAACACTTTTTGTAGTAGTTTTCCTTAAAGTGAGGTTTGATTTTCAATGAATATGTAGGTTAGAGACTTGCCATTTTGTTGTTTTAACTCCTTTTTTGTCTACTTTAGGAGACTTTTTTTTGCTCAATGACTTTTATTTAAATTTCAAAGATAGCTAAATAAAAATGCAGACATAATATTTCACTAAAACCACACTCATTGCAATCCTTTTATTATTTGTTAATAATATGTGGTTTCTTGCAATCAAATCATTTTGCTATGAGAGAAAACTATTGTCTCATATTTTTATGAATCATAGTTCCATTTCATGAATTCCCTAATGATGTAATATGTTTGGAAGGAATAAATATTCCTTTCTTTTGTCAATAAAAGATCCACTTCATTCTATTGCTATTTAGTTGTCTTTTCATTGTCAGGCTGCAGACTAATGAGAAAATCTTAGAATAGTCCTTTACTGTCTAAACACCAAGCACATAAATGCTTTTCAATAGAAATAACACAAAAAATGCGCTCAGAGATAATACATAGCCTGAGAAATACTTGTGTGCTGACAGCTATCCAACAGTGTTGTCACAGCAGGAAGACATCAGTTGAAGAAACAGATAGCGACCTCAAAAAAAAGTCTGGTCAGCAGTGTGGACAGGGTTTCACAAGATTATAAATCACCCCAGGGTCGCTCTGTTCCCACCATAAAGAGAGCATGGTCGTTTTATTGTAATCTAATAAGAGATGGGAGCAAAGGACAGCTCTAGTGTGTGTTTGGAAAAAAAAATCTTGATTACAGTTTCAAAACTATACAGTTTCCTGACCATTGAAGTGCAGATTATGGGGGTTAAGACCATGTTAGGATTGGATTACTTTTTATAGCTATGTGTTATCCCTTGGTTCATGAATCAGAAAGTACTTAAATTAAACTGAACTTTTGGGAGTAATCCCAATATGTAGCAAGGTGGCAGAAAACTAATCATGATTTTCTGATAGATTATCAGCCATTTAATTCCTTCATTTGAAAAGGTTTCTTGCTAAGTCATAGAGCTTCCTCTCAAGTGAGATATATACTAAATGGAATAAAGCCACATCAACTAACAAAGTCCATCTGGTTTTAGTGATTAAACTTTTCATCACAGAAAGATATTAATTTCTCCCCAAATGTGTTTGCATAAATATAAAGGCAGTAAAATAGTAATGTGTATGATTCATCTACTATTGGGATGAAATCTTAATTTTTCTTATAATACATTTAGCTATTATCTATTTTATTTATTTATTTATTTGTTTTTGCTGAGGCATTTGGGGTTAAGTGATTTACCCAGGGTCACATAGCTAGAAAGTAACAAATGTCTGAGGTCAAATTTGAACTCAAGTTCTATTGACTTCAGGATTGGTACTCTATCTGTTCTACTATCTAATTATTACCTATTTTTAACTGATGCTTCAAATATAGTTTCAGAGTTTTAGGACCTAAGGAAACCTTAGAAAATAAGCCCAGCCCTGTCTTTTTAAAGATCAAGAAAAGATATTTAAATATTTTGCCCAGTGTCACACAACTAATTAGTAGCAAAGTCAAGTTGTACCTAGGTTTCCTTTATTTAACTCATCTAACATTTTTTAAAACTTATTTTTCCCCACTATATCATGCTTCTATGATATTTGTTTATGATATTGTTTAACTAAAAGTGGGTATCGTTATAAAATACTGAGATATTTTCACTTGATATTAGCAAAGATGATGCTTGTCTCTATGTCTTGAACATACAGGAAAATGAGAGACACATTTGGAATTTCAAAAGAGATTTCTTAAAGGACATGCCAAGAACACATTGAAAAGCTATATTAATTTATCATAATTTTAAAAAAAAATTATTGAAAATAATAGTGATAAGAAGATTACAACCTTTCTTATTCATTTTTCCTAGAGATCAGGACTAGAAGTCAGAAGGAATTGTGTTCAAATCCTGTCCCATACAGTTACTTACTGAGTGACCTTGAGCAACTACTCTAATCTTTTTTGGGGGTAAAATGAGAGGATTGGATTAGGACATAGATGGCTCCGGAGGGGAAAATGAGGCAGGTGACCTTGCATCACCCTTCCTCAGTTCAATCCAAATCATTTGCATGTCATGGCATTATGCTCCTGATGTCATGGTCCTTTTCGAGAACAAAGGGCAAAGCAACAACAACAGATGAGATCTAAGGTCCCAGCAGCTCTAAATCAATAATTCTATGGAAAAGACCCTTACATGGATTTGAGCTGGAAGGACCTGGATTCAGATAATACTCATACTATTTAATACTAACATTTATTGCTAACATTTATATAATGCTTCAAGGCTTAAAAATACTTTTATATAAATGGAATTTCCAAATCTTATTGCAGTTTTAAACTTTTAAAAATGAAAAGACTACCTCTAAATCTTTAGAGACACCTATTTTTTCATTTCATCTTTGTAACAATCTTATGAAATAGATACTAAAGTTGTTCATCATCTTAATTTAACTAAAGAAGAAATCAAGACTCAGCAAATTTAAATGACTTATGCATGGTCACAAAATAAGTATCAGAGGCTGACTTAAAATGTGGACTTATCCTAGCTTAAAATTCACTGCAGTATCCTTCTATGTGGCCATAGGAAAATCAATTTATATTTCTAAGTCTCAGTTTCCCCATTTTCATCATCATGAAGAACAGTAGTTTTAAGCAAACATTTATTAAATTATTACTATGTTCCAGATAGGCTGCTAAGTCCTAGGAATACAAATACTAGCAGAAAGAACATTCCATTATATTCTAATGGAAGATGATGCTATACATGAAAAAAACGGACAGATATTCAGAGAATATCTGTAGAGTAAGTCTGGACAAAAATAAGACATGGTTGGCCCAGGCATCTTTCTTAAATAGGGATTTTTGGAGGAACCTATTATTCAGAGGGAGAGACATCAATAGCAGAGAATACTTCAATGTGTTGTAAAGTAGAAAGAGCAGGAGAAGCTGGGTTCACTTCCTTTTCTGTTACTATGAAATTGGGCAACCCCCCTTAATATTTTGAGGCATTAGTTTCCTTATCTCTAAGATGAGGTGGTTGGTCTAGATGGCCTCTGATTTCCCTTTCAGCTCTAATTTTTTTTAAATCACAACTTTTATATTTTATTTATATTTCAACTTGTCCATTAGTTTGCCAGAGTAGAACTGTCCTGACTTTTAAGCTATATCTTATCAGACTTGAGTTATTCACATTTTTAAAGGTACTATTTTGAAGAAGCAACAATGAAAAGAAACACAAAGAGACTTCTTGTTCTGAAGTATGATAAATTAGTTGGATTCATAATTGTTCTTGTCTCATATTTATGAGTTTTTTTTCAAACTTGCTTTTGTGTTATGCCACACATATATACAGTCTTTCACATTGCTGTTCCTTCAGATGCCCCAAGATGTTTGAATTTGCTTTCTTGCAGAAGGGTAAATGAATATATCAACAAGAATTTTAACAGTTGGACAATAACAAATAAACTGGTTAAATATAAGCCTGAGTTTACTTTTTAGTTGCTATTGTCCCAATGTTATGCTCATATTCCCAAATGTATTTATATCTATATCTATATACATGAATATTTCACTGTGTTTATTGGGCTGATTGCCTTTTAGAGCTAACAGTACCATTCCATGAACTGGAAATTGAGGATGATCGATAGCCAGACCAGTTTCATTCCTCTGTGGACATAAAAAAAAATTTCCTTTGTAAATGTCTCAGTCTTCTCTGGCTAAGAGAATAAAAGCTGCAATATTATTCAATTTTAAGACCACGTCACCATTATAAGAATGCACACTGCTTCTGTAGTCTTTATTCTCTTCTTTCTTTGATTTTCTTTTGCTCTCAATAGGAATTTTACCTAAAAAATGAAGTTTGACTACAGCCCTGATAGCTCAAGCCTCTGTAGCTCAGAAAATCTGTATACAAAAAATATATATATACATATATATTACATATATATATATGCATGTGTACACACACACACATCTTTTAATTTCTTTGTTTTTAATATTTAGAATAAAATCTGTAACATACTAATGCATTTGGTATTTCTGTAGAGTTTCTGTGGGCAAGTTTTCATGGTTTCCTTTGAAGGCAATATTTTATTTATCTTTCATAATAATCAATCCCTTCACAGTATTCTTAGGCCACAACTAATTCACAATAACATCGAGATCTCTCAGATGGCTCAATAATACTCAAATGTATTATACATACGTATTATTTGTAATCCTTAAAGTTGTGTATGAAGAAAGATTAAGGGTAAATGCCAACATGCATTTTTGTTAGCAATATCCAGTTGATTGGTTAAGGGAGTAAAACAAATGTCATTAGCTTGATTTATGACTTGTGACATTAACATGTTCTATACTGCTCTCCTGGAAACAAAATGATTGCACCTGTGGACAGTGATATAAACACTCCTTTGATTATTTGAAATAAAGCATTAAGCTTTGTTGAAAGAACTGTGTGTATTGTAGACCATGTGCTGGGAAAAGAGTGTTTAAGATTATGAACAAATATCCCACAATTGCTCGTTTAAAATTTAAAGAAGATACCTGTATATTTGAGTATCTTTTTTTTTACAAATACATAAAGATAACTTTAAAAATATGTGTTTATTTGTTTATATATATATATATATGCATGTATGTATATGTATATATGTATTTAAATGGATCAATTTGAAATTTTGTTATATGTATTTACAAATTGACAGTTAATTCCTTATATTCAAACTACTCTTCATTCAAAAAAGGTAAAATACAAAATAAAGAACTAAGTTTATTTGCACATGCAAAATAAATATACTTTATTGAATGTTCTAGTGAAGAATTTTTTTTCAAGCCAGATTTTATATTTTCCAATATGGAAGACAGAGAGTATTATATTATTTTTACCTACAACTTTTTATAATATATCAGCATACTTGAACACACATTATACACATATATTCTCTCTGTCTACTACACTAAAATTCCCATGACAAAAATCACAGAGATTTACAGAAATGGATTAGGTAAGAATTTATTCATAATTATTTAAATGATGAAAGCCTTTATATATCCTTTACATATACTCAAACCTACTTGGTTTTAAAATTCCCAATCATTACTTCCATTTCATACATTGGCTTTAAATGACTATTAAAATTTGAAACCAATTTGAATGAAGAATTATTACAATATTCATTATTCTACATTCCTAAGTGCCTCCCTAGCTTTCTTTCATTACCTCATGATTTTTTAAATTTAATTTTATTTTTTATCTTCACTGAATATAATGTTACATGATTTTGGAAAGGATAGAAAAGGTAAGAGGAAGGGCAAGGGAAGAATATGGTGCCAATTAAATCTGGTTGGCTTTTGTGGAGAGGAGGTATCTTGAGGGATGTAACTGAAAGAGGAAGACTAATAGATGGAGACTTGGAATGTTGGAGAAACCAGGACAGGTATTAAGAAAGAACCTTAGAAGTATTCCTTCTTAGGGAGGCTGCAAAAACTTAGAATGTGCTACTGCAGCCTAGGAGAAGAATCAAGGATAAACTTAAACATACTTAATCTATATAATAATTGTGTCATGGTCCAGTCCTACCTATACATCTTCCTGTATATTAAATGAGCAAAATATTACTTGAACTTCACAAAACACTTTAGACTACTGCTAAGATTTTTCCATATTCTAATTCACATTAAAATTTTTATTTACATGCGTTATCTCCCTTAATGCATCAAAAACTTCTTTAGAAAGAGGCTCTCGTTATTTTATCTTTTTATTGTCATTACCCATATTAGGTACTTTAATATGTGTTTATTAGATAGAATTTAATATTTTAATGACATTCCATAGATCAGTAAATCAGTGAATTTTGATACATTTGTTAAGTAATTACTATATTCATATTATAATCATTGTTGTATTATGCTGTAAGGTTTATTTCCTTTACTGAAAATTTTAAAAAGCAATATTGAGCTTTAGGCTCATAAAATTTAGTTTAATTTTCTTTGTTTTTTTTTTTCCGGAGGAAGTGAGAGTAGAGAAGATACAAACACTTTTCTTAGGAGTATTTTGACACAGAAAACAAAATCATAGATAAGTATATGGTACTGCAAATGTGTTTTGCCCTAATGTTAATAAAGTCATGTTTTTCATGTGATAAAGGTAGCCTTCATTTGAGGATCTTTCAGACAACTTTGTTGTATAAAAATATTCCACTGAAGACACTATTTCTTTTTTTACAATTTAACTTACCACTTATTAATTTAAATGTACTAATGATATTGGATAGAAAATTTGGTTAAAAGGTAAGAGAGTATGACATAGAAGATAGAGAGCTGTTCTCAGAATTAACAAGATTTGGATAATCTTTGTTTTGATTCATAGCAGTACAGTGATCTTTTAGTGCTGTAAACTTTTGTTGTTCCAAATAATTCTTTAAGACTGTGAGTTGTAGAACAATTACAGATATGCATTGGTAGAAGGAATTTGTTCACCAGAAGTTCCCCAAATGAATGAAATTATAGTTACAGAATCCCCCCTCCACTTCAACAAAAGGAAAATAGTCAAAGATCTTTGTTGTTTATTTTTTTATGTTTTGTTTTTCTTTCTTTCTTAGCAAACCATTTCCAATTTCCAACAACAAAAAAGGAAGTGAGCTATTTGATTGGTTCATGATAATCTTTCTTTTGGAAACAGTTGAAATCCTGATCATCTTAAAAGAGCTATTTATGCAATATTTTCCCATACTTCTTTCACCACATCAACTAGTATCACAGTCTGAAGTTTTATCACCATTGACATAAATTAAATTGCAAATGTTAGGAGAGCACAGTCC
This sequence comes from Myrmecobius fasciatus, assembly GCA_023553655.1. Classification (NCBI taxonomy): domain Eukaryota; kingdom Metazoa; phylum Chordata; class Mammalia; order Dasyuromorphia; family Myrmecobiidae; genus Myrmecobius; species Myrmecobius fasciatus. The sequence continues at coordinate 615,680 of JAJPUD010000422.1, read as the reverse complement.
CATTGAAGGTGAATCCAATGTTTTTATAAACTTAATAAGCAGAGCTCTATCAATGACCTTATTCTTCTATCATATGCTATCCATTCTTTGATGTAGTCATCATTCTCTCTCTCAGCTTCATTCTTTAGGCCTGCTGGCGCTTCTGCTATTATGAAATCATTTCCTGGTTGAATGAATGTTTTCTCAAGTTTGAAAGGTAGTACACTACCCAAGGATGCCCTACCAATTAAGTTGCATGTTTATTTTGTTTTCAGAGAGCTTGGCATTGAAGTCTGTATTACACAAATTAATGAGGCACTTGTGGTAATGATTAGATTTTGGCTTCTCCAGCCAGTTATGTCTTAATAAGAGAATACATATTCACTTTAGTCAATTTTAAATCAGAAGACTTGGGTTCTAATTCTGATTCCCACTAATTGAAAACAATAGCTACATAATTATTTACTTAAAAATTAGATATGTAGAAACTAGTTTATGTCTTCTGTTTCACTGTTAATTTGAACTCAGTCTTAGCTTCAGAACTTAAAAACTGCATTAACTCATTCCCCTCCCCATCCTATTTTTAAAATTACTGACGTTATATAGAATTCATTTATCTGAAATTTGAATAGCATAATAAATATTCAATAAATTAACTACAAACTGAATGATAAAAGAATTGACAGTATTTCACTTTATGATTACCTGTGAATGTTTCCTTTAGTTCTCTGCTTATGGTTGTATAAGGATCATTCAGAGGAATTCAAAATTGATGCTCGTACTTAAAAATGCTTATGTTAAACCATAGCAAAATCAAGAATGAGACACATAAATTGACAGAGATCTGTGTTTTTCACTGAAATGTCTTTAAAAATTAGGAAAATAACTTTAAATTTAAATATGATACTTTAGATCTCAAGAGTTAAAATGAATAGTTTGATCCATTTATGTTTGTGGCTTTTTTAAAGTTCAGGATGTTGGGTTTGGATTGATAAGCCTAAGGCAGTGGACACAGTCCATGTTAGTTCTTTTACTTTCTTTGGTTTTATATGTGTATGAGTGCAGCTGTTTGTACTGTCTCTATCAGATGTCAGTCTAGGGGCTGTAGTTTGCTTTTCCATATCCCAGCTGTTTCCCAGAGATGAAATAGGAAATTCTATCTATAATAGACAATAACATTCTTAAAATATGAACCACCAATAAAGCAGGTGTATTTTATTTTAAGAAATTTCCAAATGAGTCTTATATAATTTGAAATATCATAAACATCCTGAAAATGTTGAATACTCAGCATATTTAAGTAATTTAATCAAATTATTAATAAAAATAAAATAAAAATATTTTGATTTTTCATAATTTATCAAAACTTATAATTTTATTAATATTGATAAGAATCTTAGTTATAAGATAAATGTAATGATGGCCATACATTATTGTTTTTATTATTAAAATTACCATGACTTAAGTTGAAATGTTTAGGTCTCTAAGTATATCAAATTTGACCTAATGAATTAACAAATCTCCCACCTCTCAAATCAATCAAGGATGTGTTTCCCAACCTTTTCTCCTATGAGAGCCTTCCTAATTTAAACCTTGGTTTTTTGCTTTATATGGTAGAATAACATTTCCCCAATCCTTAAAAGACAAATTAGACCAAGAAAGTATTTTTTTTTCTTAATGCTATAAGTATCCAGTTTGTGATAGCACATTTGCTTTTATTATGATGGCATTCAGCAAGCAGAATTTTATGGGAAGAATCTATATTTTAGTAACCTTAAACACTAAAAAAGATTTTTCCACTGAGTAAACTACTCTCTGAGAGTAAATTAGAAGTTGTATTAACTCTTTTGATGAAACAGTAATTGAAATAATGCCCTAGTGACTATAGAAAGTTAATACATCTTGAAAGTTCTAAGGAAGCCAAGTGGGAAATATTGGAGAGTCAAATACAATACCTTGCCCTTTAAGAACAATCATTTATTTGTTTGTTCATCCTTCATTTTTGAGGAGGAAATGGGATGTAAGAGGGACCCATATAAGAAATCAGGTGAAGCACAGTTGATACAATTTTATGTTGCTCCTTTATTTGGCAGAATTTCAATTAAAAATTATGTGGGTTTGTGTTGATTTTATGACACTTTCTCAAGTGACTGTGCTTTATCTAAGAGAATCAGGATAAATTTTTTCTTCTTTTAAAAAATGTATCCCAAATTACATGTTAGTTGTCTTGCAACAAGAAGTTCATATTATCTTATCTGTTAGAGTTTTTATCTATTCAACAATAATTATTGAGCATCTAGTAAGTAGATTTTTCTGTTTAGAAGCTGATTTAATAAGTTTTAAGATGCAGCTTTTGTTCACCAGTAGCTTACAAACTAGTTTTTTTTCTCTTGAAAAAAGTTCATTTGTGTTATTTTTTATCATATATAATGAAATTATAGTCTTTTCCCTAAAATGGTAGTTTATTGATACTTTTGGTCTTTACAGCATAGTCTTTTCACTGTATAAGCAAGAAACTTTTAGTTACCTTGTTTAACAGTATGTGAAATATTCACCAGTGGTTGTGCAGTCTATTCAGGGAAAGAAAGTGTGCTTCTGTTCTATAGGGTAAAATCAATCATCACAATTGAATTATTGTAGTCATTTTTTGCATATTGTTTTCCTTTTTCTGCTTAATAACATTTTGCATCAGTTCATTTAAGTATTTCAGTCTTCTTCAAGTTCCTCATATTTGTATTTTTTTTTTACAAATAATAGTATCCTTTTAGGTTGTTAGAGTATTCTCTGTGTATGTGTGTGGGTCTACGTATGTATATATGTATGTGGTTAAGTTTCAATGATTTTCAGAAATGTGGGTAATTGAAAATGAAAGATGTCACAGCAAGTGGGATAACTTGGTAAGTCTAGTCTAAATAAATACACGGTCTTATCTGCTTCAAAGGTTTAGACTAAATCTCAAGATTCTTCCAATATTAACACTCTGTTTCACTAAAAGACATTCCCCTATAAAATAAGTGGTCAAAAAGTATCAATAAATAATTCTCTAAAGAAGAATTTCAAACTATCAGCTATCATACAAACAATTCCAATTCATGGAAAAGAGAAATATAAATCAAAACAATGGAAGTGAACTTTACAAAATTGATAAAGGTGACAATAGATGACAATAGTCAATGTTAGAAAAATTGCAAAAAGATTGGTATAAAAAATTCATTTGTTTTTACCAAATTATCAAAACACTAATAATACCAAAAACTGAATTAGTAGCCATTATGGAAACAAATTTCAAACTATACAAATAAAGTGATTAAAATGGCTATACTTTTTTACCCAAAGGTGACAGAGCTAGGCATATATGCCAAAGATTTCTTTAAAAAAAGGTCTCATTGGGGCAGCTAGGTGGCATGGGGCAGCTAGGTGGCGCAGTGGTTAGAGCACCAGCCCTGAAGTCAGGAGGACCTGAGTTCAAATCTGGTCTCAGACACTTCCTAGCTGTGTGACCCTGGGCAAGTCACTTAACCCCAATTG
>JAJPUD010000422.1:591091-612073 GCA_023553655.1 Myrmecobius fasciatus | reverse complement strand
AAAAAAAAAAAAAAAAAAAAAAAAAAAAAAAAAAAAAGGTCTCATATACCCTGAAATGCTTTTCTGTTGGAAACAAAATGGATGCCTACAAAATGGAAATGGCTGAACAAATTGTTGTGTATGAATTCAATGGAATTTTGTGTTGTAAGAAATTATAACCATGATAAATAAAGAGAAGCTTGGAAAGATATATGAATTGATGCAAAATGAAGTTAGTAGATCAAGGAAAATAGTATACACATGAACTACAGTGGAAATGAATACAAACTGAATTGAATTGAATGTTGCAAAATTATAATGACTAAGCTTGATTTTTAAGGAGACGTGAGAATACACTTTATTCTCCCACCTTTCTTTGTAGAAATATGAGGAGATGGTTTTAGGGATGGAAGATTGCATATTATATCATATTTTTAAATAATGTTGTTGATTTTGATGATTTTTTTTCTCTTAAGAATAAAACCAAAAAATGTTAAAAGGATGACTGGGGGATGGGGAATACTAAAATTAACATATATGATTATTTTTAAATAATAAAAAATCTATTTAAAATATTATACCTTTACTTCCAAACTATGTAGTTTTAATATCAGTCAGCATATTAAAAAATCTCTACAGGATAGTCTACAAATTCCTTTAGTATTTCTATACTTAAAAATGCCATTAAATAGGACTGCATTTAAAATTCTTGTAGTTTAGAGATATGTTCTCTCTCTCTTTCTCTGTATGTGTGTGTGTATGTGCTACATATATAGAGATACTATATCTAGAGATATAGTATGATACTATATAATTTGATATCATATTCTAATTTTTAAGCATTCTTCAAGGCTTAGCTAAAAATAAAACCTTTTCCTGGAAGCTTCTCTGACTGCCTCTAGTCCATGATCATTTCTTCCTTTGAAATTAATCAAGTACTTAATGTCTTTGCCATTCACTAGGTATTCATTATATACTTCCTTATATTGTTATGAATTTATGTACACTTGCCTTGTCCCCCAAATGAGATTTTAAATTCCTTGAAGATGAGTGCCATTCCTTATGAATATCTGTATCTCATAACATTTTCCACAAAACTTTATATAGTAGGGGATCACTAAATATTTGCTCACTGTTTATGTCTAAATTAAAATCCCTGGATTTGTAATTTAAGATCAATTCCTCTTGTGAACACAAAAGTTAAAAAAAATTCATTCACGAATTTTTTAATTGCTAAATCATTTATTCCTTTAAGACTAAACATTATCACTTATTTTAGCTTATTTTCTGATAGATCGTATTTTCTAAACTTTTAGTCATTTCAAAAATTCTCTGGAAATTGGGTTAGAGATAATCCTGAATAATTTTGAATCTGTTTAATGGTAGGACAAATCTAATAATAATGAAAGTATAAGTGTATCTATATTTAAAGGACATCATATATTTTAAATGACAGACTAGTATTATAGCTTCTTTTCTGAATTATGAACCTTTCTGAAAGTTTTGTTCATTCCTCATCTGTTGGTTAACCATTCACATACCATTTCCCTTGGGAGCATTATTTTAAGCTTTGATTCTTTTATTTTTTTTTCAGGAAATCTTTAAGGACAATTCAATTACCCAATTTAGTATGTTAGTAGATACCTAAGATTGACACTTTTGATGAAAGCAATTATTCACAGGGCATGATTATTGACCCATAATATTTTGTGAACCTAAAAATTAAAAGCTTGGAGAAAATTTTAGTTCATTTAAGAAGTCATGTAATATAATGAAAAATATACTGGACTTTTTAGGAGAGATAAGAGACCTTGGGTTTGAGTCCTGTTGAAAATACATAATTTTTATAGCTCTAAGCAAATCATTCAAATTCTCTGTTTTGGTTTCCTCATTGGTAAAGTGGGGATAATAATACTTTTACTAGCCAACTTTGTCACAGGAATTTGTGAGAATATCTCTTTGAAAAATATTGTGTTTTTCATTGTATGCTTATTGTATTAATAGTTCTATCATAACAGTATGAGGCAAAAACCAGTTTAAAGTATAATTTTGGAATAAATGATTTCCAAGTAAATGCAATCTAGATTAAGGATAGCTTAGTTTAACATGAAAATTCATAGGATCATAGATTTGAGATTAGAAAGAACCTTAAAGGCCAACTGCTTCATACAAACCAAAAAATGGAGGCCCAAAGACAAGTGACTTTTCATGCTAATTCTTCTTATTGTAAATCTAGAGCCCTTTCCATAATACCCCATATTGTCTTTCATATCAAAACATCCTATTATGTTGTTCTCTAATACAGACCTTTGAAAATTATGTTTTTTGTCCACTATACTTCTATTTAGTTACTAAGATTTAGTATTTAGTGGCATCCTACCTAAATGTTAATTTGTGCCAAAAGACTCCGACTCATTCTGAACAATATATTTTTTTCTGAATTGGATAAAGTCATGTATCATATGTTGATGAGGTTTGTAGGAAATACAAAGCTGAGGAGACTGACTAATAAATTGGGAGATGGAATAAAGTCCATCTTTATTCCATGGATGGAACTCTGGGCAAATAGGACAAAATATAATCCTCAAAAATATAAAGACCTATGCTTGATTTTTTTAAGAAAAAATCTACAGTTTAAATTATTGATGGAAAAGATAGCAATTCAAGTGAAAAACCGCAGGGTTTTAGCAAACTTTAAGCTTCATATGACTCAGCAGAGTAATATGGCCAGTTAAAAAAATTCATGTTGAAGTTAGGCTACTTTAAATGAAGTGTAGAGTCTAGATTTTGGGAAGTGATAACTAATGTGCACTGGTTAGACTACACATGGGAAATTGGGTTCCTTTCTGTGTGCTACTTTTTTAAAGATGCATTGGCAGACTGAGAAGGTATATAAACATTAGGATGATACATTTCCTCAAACTATTGTGAAATAATGAATTTTTAAAGATAACAGGAATCTATAACCTGGTGTTAGATGGAATATAATAGTTATTTTGAAAGCTTTAGAACACAGCTTAGACATTTTATGTAGCTGGGGGAGATGGGTAAACTAGGATTCTTGGATGGGGGGACATGGGAGATTTCATGTCAATTTAAGGAAGATCTCTTTCACACAGGATATGAAAGTCAGGGTTGTAAGGACTTAAAGAGGAAAAAAACTCCAGAGTCTAATAAATATTTATCATGAATTGTAGCAGTGCTTAAAAGAATGACCCAATATATTCTCCAGCTAGATCAATGGGCTATATCTTCTTGAAAATGTGATTAACTGTCCAGTGATGTAGAGAATTAATTGAGTATTCTTAAAGGTATTGTTCTAGACTGCCACCAAAATTTTATTCTAAAGAATATTCATTTGCAAGCAGTGGTAGTTTAGTTCCAAATAAAATCTGGTTCACTATTAAATTAAATCAAAACATGCATGTATTTAGAAAGATGCAAATAATACTAAACAAAATGCTTTTGATATAGTGAATAATTTGAGGTTAAATATTAATAAGTAACAAACATAAAAAGTGTGGAATGACAGAAGAAGGTCTTGGTTCTATTATTGTATCCAGCTGCAGAATATTTTGGGAAACTGAAATTGCCATAGGTCATAATACCTTTTTAGAAAGGTAAAGCACAGTTGAGAGTGGTGTCTTTGTCTTTAAACCTATATTGCTTTTACCTTAGCTTATCTTATTTTTAATTATTGTCATTAATACCTATTAACTCACTGATTGGAAAGCAGTTTAATGTAGTTTATAAAATCAATAAAAATTATATCAGTGTGATATGAGTGCTAATATCTTATTATTTTGAGGTTATAATGTTACATGCAGTAATTTTTAGTATTATCAATCATGTGGGTAATTGTTTTTCTCTAAAACTGATTTCTTAAAAAGTTTTAAATAATCCATAATAGTAATTTACTAATAAATAATTTTTTGTTTTCCTATTTCAAATAAACAGTTATTTGTCCTACTAAACTTTTCATTGAATCCTGATGTTTTGAGACCTTTTATTGTTTGATTATCCCCAAACATCCCATTGCCATTTTGTAAAATTTGGGTATATGCACCTCTAATGTGCTATCTCTTCTACTCATTATCCTAGTTAAGTCCCTTAAACTCTCTAGGTAGTAATACTAAATTATATTGTTGAACTAGATAAATTTTTATGTCCCTTAGGTTCCAATTTCCATGGTTCTATACATAAGACTGAACAATCAGATATAATAATTTTCAGTCCTGTCAAGGCATATTGACCAGTTGCATTTTCATAAGTTCCCTAATTTTTAATTACTGTGCTTTTGGGTATGGCTGTATGGAGCTAAATGGCTTTGGCAGCCTTCTTATTACAGCTTGGAAGAGGAAGTACATTTTAATGAAGACAAAACATTTCTGCTTACATATGTATGCATCTGGAACAGGAAATGAATAACAGTACTCTTCTTCAGTATTTGTTGTTTAGTATTTATAAGTATACTTAACAACATGCAGGATTTTATGAAAGTATTGAATTCAACAGGACCTATTCCATGTATTATGAATTAAGGATGTCATTGATCCATGAAAACATAAAGTATTTTAATATTAATTTTGTCCAGAAATTGTTATGCTATGCAGGGTAAGATGACAAGGAAATTGCATTTTCTGTGATTTCCATTCTAATCTGATGATTCAAGGATTTGTAGATGAGTTGTAGTTTATTTTGAATGGAAAGTATAATTATTTTAAGGGATTAATTATATTTACTTGTTTTGAAATATGTTACTAAGGCAAATAAAGATAGATTATTATTGAACTTAGATTTTGTCAATATAAACTCATTGGAAATATCGTTTTGTACCCCAATGGACTATTAGCCTTTTGGTCCAGTATAAAGAATTTTTTTTAACGCATCTATTTACCCTACCCTTCCCCTTAGAACATAGTATCTAAAATAACACATTAATTTCAGATTCAGTTTTGACTGAGTATATGTCACTTTTTGCATGCTTTACATAACTAAAATAGAGCTGTCTTGAAAAGTTTGTATATTAGGAAAATGATCAAGGAAATAATCAAGGAAAGACTTCTTTCATAAACATTTTTTTCTTATTGATTACAAGTTAAAAAGCATGTTATTTTAAATAAAAAGTAAACTTGTAAACTCACTAGTATCTAATACTAGAAAGTATATTTAAAATATGGAAGAGACTATTCTAAATTTTTCTCTTTGAAAAAAATTATAATACAGTATTCAACAATTTTTATCATTGATCCGACAAGATAAATACATATTTCTCAAGAGTGAGACTATTCGTTGTACATATATATATATAATGAATCACATTTTTTCCAAATTAATGGTATTAAATTATCTAATTATCCTGTTAATGGGTACTTTCTTAATGGTTGATAGTAAAGACATAAGAATATTTGGTATTAAATTTTATTAAAATTAATATATAGAAGGATATCTTAGGTAACCTCAGAATATTCAATAAAACATTCTGGTTCTTTGATTTAAATGAGAAAAGGAAACAGATAATATTTTGACTAATATTATTTACTAAATCATAATACTATATATTAAAATAAGGAAACCTTTCTTTGCATTTTTAAATACTTTTAAACAACAGAAAATTCAATAGTGGAAACTATTATACAAATATCTTTTCAATTCAAAGATGGCTTGTAAGCATTGTATTACTTATTACCTGTAGGAAAATATCTCCTCAGAAGAAGCAGAGAAGTCCAGCATTCCAACTGTCATTATAATAGCTTTAAAAACAAAGGGGTCAAGATTATTAAAAATCCTGCTCATATTACTGGCATATCTTAAATGAAGAATAAAGACATCTCCACAAGGGAGAAAAAATAACAGTTTATCTGAAGAAAAAAAAAAGGAAAAAAAAAAACAATGTCACTAATAAGCAGTCATTATTGCTTGAATGACAACTAACTGTTTGGTTCCTTTGAAAGCATCATAGCATTTCAGGTACTACAAATGCATTTTTTTAAATACGTGTAATCTGAATATGTGTCCCAAAGTCCTACACTTTTAAACTTCCTTGTAATTTAAAACATTTTAATTAACAATAGGATCACAGAATTTTAGAGAAAGAAAATTAGAAACTATCAAGTTCAAATCCTTTTTCCCAGAGTTGAGGAGATAAAGGCCATGTTCAATGCCACAAAATCACAAACTTCTAAGACTGGAAGGTCACCATTTTCCAAAGCATGAAAGCTATCTACTTGATTATTAGATTTTTGCTTGAAAATCTCCATAGTACTCCATACTCTATTCCTCAGCTCTTCACTAAAAATCCTCTAATTGTTTTGTTTTAGAGAGTTCTTATATTGAACTAAATTATTGTCCTTATATTGTCCTTATATTGAACTAAAATTTGTCTTTATATTTTTTTTATCTGCAAAACATATGTATGGGTAATTCTTCAACATTAACCCTTACAAAGCTTTCTGTTACAAATTTTCCCCCCTATTCCCCACCCCTCTCCTAGATGGCAGGATATCCACTACATGTTAATTATGTTAAAATACTTGACAAATCGAATATATGTATACATATTTACACATATCATTATTGTACAAGAAAAAATGTATCTACAAGAAAGAAAAATCAGATAAAGGAAACACAATGCAAGCAAACATCAATAGAGAGCATGAAAATGTTATGTTGTGGTTCACATTTCACATCCCTCTCTCTGGGTGTATATGGCTTTCTTCATTGAATGATTGGAAATGGTTTGAAACATTTCATTGTTGAAGAGAGCCATGTCCATCAGAATTGATCATCATATAGTATTGTTGTTGCCGTGTATAATGATCTCCTGGTTCTGCTCATTTCACTCAGCATCAGTTCATGCAAGTCTCTCCAGGCCTTTCGGAAATCGTCCTGCTGGTCATTTCTTACAGAACAATAATATTCCATAATATTCATATACCATAATTTGTTCAGCCATTCTCCAATTAATGGGCATCCATTCAGTTTCCAGTTTCTAGCCACTACAAAAAGGGCTGCCAATTTGTCCTCATATTGAACTAAAATTTGTCCTACACCTTACAATTATTATTCCACATTCTGCCTTGCAGGGTCCCAAAATGCAAGTTTAAGCCTTCTTCCACATGATAATATACTCCAGTTCCTTCATATGGCATGGCACCATGCATCTTTTTAGGTATACACCCCAGCTTTCTGTTGCAAATCTTCAGATAGCACAATAACTAGGCCTTTTGCCATTCCGATCATCTTCCTCCTCTCCTCACAAATAAGTCTATAACTTATCAGAGTTCTCCCTAAAATGTGCTTTGCTGATGTTTGCTGACCAGTCTTCCTTCCTAGTCTTGAATACATTTCTCTTAATACAAATATATCAGATTAAATTATGATATGTGACAATATTAGATATAATACCAATTTAATTATTCTGGTTCTCATATTGCACTATTGACTCAGTGAACTTTAGTTTCCTAAAACTTCTATATCTTTTCCCAATGATCTGCTAATTAGACTTATTTCATTTTGTGTTTGTTAATGTTGATTTTGTTAAAACTTCAGTCTAATGTTTCATTTTATATAATTCTACTTTCTTCTCAGAAAGAAGGCACCTTCTACAGTTAGTAAAAATTTGCTGTGAAGTAATAACAACAATCTTTAATACTTTTGTACATTTTAATGCATGTGGCATGACCTCATCCAATGATTGCTTCTTTTATTTTGGAGCTGTTTAGGAAAAGTGAAGAGAGATTCACAACTATTGACACTGACATTGCCTTCAGGAAATTACTAAGTTCATAGGAGAGACCAGTCATCCAGTACTTGTACAGACTAGTACATTTAACACATCTATTAAGATAGCATTTCCTACTTCAGAAGTCCATAGTGGAAGCATTTCGGATAGGAAAAACTGGGTTATTCTGATTGAAGTCTGACAAGATCTAGATTCAGGATACAGAGATTAGTCACAGGTTAGGACCTGAGAATAAAGGAGGTCAAAACATTGAAATTTTATTTTCTGGACATGAGGGACTAATTGCATGGTGAAAAGTGCATCACACTTTGAAATCAGAAAATTTAGACTCCATTCATAGGGCTTCTCTGCTTATTAGTCATGTCCTTATGGTCAAGTAATTTATCTGATTGGTCTCCATTTCCATATTTGTAAAATGGTGGTAGTAATACATGCATTAACTACTTTTTTAGTTTTTTGTAAGGAAAATTTAATTTTAAAAATTACTTTTGTTATCAGCATTGCACAAGATCATTCAGTTGGGTTTAGAACCTGGATATTTTGACTTTTAGTCAACAGCTTGGCTGTGTTAATAGCAGAGTCTTTCTGAGAGGGGTCAAAATCACGTTTGCATATAGTGCTTTGAAGTATACTGAGGAACACTTTAATATCTCTCACATACATAATTGGGATTTTTATATAATTTTCAGTTAGTATTTTAAAACATAATTATTAATTTTAAAAGTTTAGTTATTTTAGCCTCTTCAGTTTGACAAATTTTTAGAAATGTCTTTTAAGATTGATAATTCAATAAATACAATGAAAAATAAATAAAATTCATTGGGTTCAGACTCTATTGGAATGTGCTGGACCTGTCTTTAGTCAAAGTCAAAGATCCTTGAAGTTTAGGATAAATACTCACATATGGCTTAAGGAGTGCTACAATATGGATACTAGGGCAGGAACTTTTTTATCTGCATCTGGTAGAGGTAGGGAGACCAGGGGAAAAAAGGATTGGTCAAGAGCCAGGCAGACTGTAACAACCACATTTCCCAGTACCCCCAGGAGGAATCAGGCAGACATTTTGTTGTCCCCCTCCTATAATTAATTTAATTTCCTTTGGAAATTGTTCCACTCAGAATGCCAAAAAATATTAACAATTATGGATGTTTATTGTTAAATATTAGTGAAGCCTTTTATGTTAGACTCCTAATGACACCATGGTTATGCATTCGTTCCAATCAATTGAAAAAAGTGAATGCTCCACATGTTCCATCCAATGCTGTCAAAGGAAACAGAAACAGTCCAATTACTAAAGTAATGTAGCTGAAACATGGCCCTTCTCCCCACCTGCCTTTTCTTACTTACCGCAAGCACATGTAAGCCTGTCATTTCCCTAGAAGGATTAGAACAAATTGAAGGATAGAGAATAAGAGAAATAAGCAAACAGTTACCACAGATTTTCCATCCAGTCCCCTATTTGGTCTATTTTTTTTCACTATTTACAAAGATATGGTTCCAAATAGTCTATCAATCCCCATATTGCAAGATGTTTATTTGACAACCAACCTCAGGAATAAAAACATATGAGTTCTCATCCTGACTCTGCCACTAACCAAGTGATAGTGGTATGGCACTTAAACCATTCTGTGGACTTTTTCACTTAAAAAAAAAAAGAGTGAGTTGGGCTAAATGACCTTTGAAATTTCCTTTAGCTTTTATATTCTGTGCTTCAATGATCCTATTTATTCCACCAATCCATTTCATAAGGTAACATATTTTCCTGAGTGAATGTGAAAATGAATATAATTTTTTTAAAAGATCATGTTTATTCAAAAAGTAACTTGAAAAGATTTTTGGTATATGAAACAAAATTTAGCATTCTCACAAGCTAAAAGAGTTCAGGATTTCACAAACTTATTATTCAGAACGATTTCTGGTATGTGAAATTTCCCTAGTTGCATCTAGTTTTATGCACTAGGGGAAATGTATCATTTCCCTAAAAATGGACTTTATGGGAGAAAAAAAGAGTTTACAATTAGTGATTTGTGTGATGACTGTTTTGGGGAAAACATTTTTTTGGGTTAAAATTCTTTCCAAAACATATAGTCGTATATATTGATATCTTCAAAGAATGATATAAAAAGGCAACATGGCCAATTACCTTCTTTTTTATAAATGGGCATGAATGCTGTTACCACCTTGTTTCAAAATGTGTTATTTCACAGCCACTCTGCAAGTGAGAAAAAAGTGTCCTGTGAGTTCATTTTAAGTTACAGTGCTATTTTAAGCTGTGGTAATACTGAATTACAATGGGAATTTAAGCTTAGCTCTCCCTCCCTAGGCTTCTTTCCAGTTTAGGGCTTTATGAATATGGCCAAACTCATGCCCAGAAAACAGTCTGTGGTCTCTGCTACTTGGACAATCTCGCTCTAAGGAATATTTGGACATTAGCATAAAGGTTGCACATGTTATACAAAGTGTAATTAAAGAAGCTTTGATCCCCAAATGTCAACTAGCTTGCTAAGTGTCATAACAAAGTGTCAAGCATCTGGTATACAGTTAATTTGTAGTCATTAACTCCATATTGTTGATGTGACAGTTTGTTAGCAAAGCAAGCTTGACAGTTGCATTTTGTTATTGATTGACACCTACAGACCTCCCCACCCGTTTCGTTTACATTCTTGGTAAGGTTTTCTCAGGTTGCATTTCTACTGCTCAATTTTCCCAAATTATTAGTGAAGAAAAACTTTAAAAAAGAAAGAAAGAAAGAAAACCTTACTCTGTTGGTTCAGTATCTCATTTCAACCTTTAGGAAATCCTCAGTTTCTAATGTTGAAAATAAACAAAGAAATGCCTTGAAATGCCTTATGATGTTTATTTGCAAAAATCCTGAGATCTGTTTAAGTAATGTGACAACCTATGTATTATAGCAGAACATAATTGTCACAAATAACACACTTATAGTCTGATAATATCCCTAGCAATTAATCTTGGCAGCACTGATTTTTATATGATTACATTTATATTACTACTTTTCAAAGGCTTAGAAAAAATAGTTAGCTGGGTATTTTATTTTGCTTTTAATTACTATCGACTTAAATCCAAAATAGTTCATTATAATCAAATCTTAGTTATTTTTTCCTTCTTCCCCATTAGTTGCATTATTGACTTTCATACAATTCATTGGAAATACATATTTGCCACTATTAATAAAAGTAAATATAAATTCCAATTTTATTTTTTGTTGAATTATTTGTGAAATTTTAATAGGCATAACATTTTGAAATTACCAAATTTTTATTCTCTAACCTTATGTAACCTCTTGTTATATGAACAACAAATTACAAATAAACAAAATATGCAAAATATGATTGTATCTGCATATTAATGACTCCACTGAATTGCCTGAAGGCCAACTAAAATTTATTTTGAGAACTAAAAAGGAGACAGTGGAAAAATTGTGACTCTAAAGTCAGTGGATCTAAATACAAATCCACTTGATATTTAACTACCATGTAGTTCCCAGTAGACAAGTCATTCAATCTCTCTAACTTCATTTTTCTTTTCTATAAAATGTCGTTAGACTAGATGGTTGCTGAGATCTATTCCAGATTCAAATCTACATTTACATCAGTGATTTTTAATTGGTAAAATTAGAATCAATTCAACCCAGTGTAGTGTCTTTATTTGTTGGCAAAGTAGAACAAAAAATTGAGGAATGGGGAATAAGTTATGTCACTAGGCTATCTTGATACCATATATCTAAAGAAATACCTTAGCCTGTATAGACATTCTGTGATAAAACACATTGATTTTTTTTTTGAGCAACAGCATAATGTATTGTCAGATTTTAAATGTTACCATTTAAACATTGTAGCATTATTGTTATTATTTTTACATTAATTAAAAATGAGAAAATAGATATAATGGTAGAATCCTTATGGATGGTGGGCCAGTAGTATTATATTTATTATATATGTGTGTAATGAAGGATCTAAGGGTAATTGGGAAATAGAAATGATCAGGCAACTTAGGTCAAACAAAATTGTATTAATAGTGGCAGAATGAAGGAAATGGTAGTCTTGATATCCTCTAACTTGATAAGACTATATTTAGACTACTGTGCTGTTTGGTTCTGGGAATTATACTTTATCAAGGACATTGATAGAGTGGAGTTTTTCAAGCCAGATGACCAAGATAGTGAAGAAATTTCAGATTATGCTAAATGATTTATCAGATGAAGAAAATAGACTTGGAAATAGTCTGAAGAAGAGGAAATTTAGGGAGTTTTTTTGTGCCTTTATTCAATTATTTACAAACGTGTCACATTTTCCTTTAGGTCTAAAAATTAGTGACAATTACAGTCAAGTAAGATTCATAATGACTGAATAGTGTAGTGGATAGAGCATTGAAATTGGAGTCTAAAGGAGATGGGTTCAAATCTTGTCTCAGACATTTATATCTTGTGTAACACTGAACATGTCACTTGGCCTCTCTGTATGTGTATGTATATGTATATATAAATATAGTTATATGAAGTTGGACTGAGTATCCTCAAATATCTTTTATTTCTAAATCTATGATCTTGTGCTCAATTTTATTTAAGAAAAATTTTCAAATTTATTCCAAAATTAAATGAGCTTAGATAGCAGATCTTCAAATATAAAGGTGTTAGACCATTTGTCAAGGGGGACAGTCATAGCAGGAAATCCTATCCAGGTATAGGTTAGAAAAGATAGTTTCTTTGGTCTTTTCTGTTGTTAATGAACACTTTAATAAAAAGGTCAGATTAATCAAGATCTGGAACCTCAGACTATTTTAAAGAAACTTAAATACTTCATAAAATTTATGCATGTAGGTGCATCTTGGCTTAAGCAATTGTATGAATTCCACAATGGAAGTTTAGATTAAAAAGTTCCCTGATTTAGAATTAAACCAAGGTGGTACAACCTTAGTCAAATATGATACACACTATGTCAATTTCATTGGAGAGTATAAATTTTATTAGTTGATACAATATATGATATTGGTCATTAATATGATGAACATATAACATAAATGAGTTTTTTAGGAATGGGCTTCAGGGAGCCATTACTTAATCTATTTTAATTTATGTTTATGATGAGATCATTCTGATGCCCCCAAAATACTATTTACCTGTCCTTTGGTGCAGATCAGAGTACATAATTCTGAAATGATGATAATATCTTTAATCTTTATCCATCAAGAAGAGATGATTACAGTTAGTTCTTTTAAGAGAGGAAGAGATTAACTATAGTTAAAAGAATACTAAAGGTGCAAGTTATTCAATAGCCCTAGAATTTTAAAGGGAATTGCCAAGAAATACAACAGATATTAGAAGACCGTATTTCAAAATGTTTTTTTTTCTTGCTATTCTAAAAGAAGAGCAGACAGAAATACAATGCTAATAGAGAGTACAATTTCTATCCCCTCCCCTCATAGTGAAAACAATAAATATTTTTGAGTGAAATGGTTTGCCTGATTTTTTAAAAAAATAAATCCTTGCAGCATTGAAGAAACCATTCATGAACCATGAATTCAATATAAATATAATACCTGCAGGATTGTCAAAGCTATTGGGATCTTCAAAATTAGTATCATGGGCCTATTTTTAAACAGCTTTGGGGAACTTAAATTTATATAGTCAATTTTTGAATAAAAAATTCAAGCAGTTGAGTGAGCAGAGCAATATGTATAACTTTTATGGGGACATAGGCAACTATAGGAAAAAGATATTGACTTCTATATTTCTTTGATTAATGCAAAATACATAGCATCATACTGTTTTCTGGAGTAAATGATTTGATAGGGTATATGTCATTTGGCATGAATTCAAGTTGTTTCACGGGAAATGGTAAAAACAAGGCCTAAAATCCAATAATTTCTCCTTGAGAAATATTTCAACATTACAAAAGAATGATAGAAATCTAAAGGAAACTATAAACTTTGTGAATAAATAAATTTATAGTCCTCTACTACAAGCTAAATTTTACATTGTTTTAGCTATTGGATCCCATGTATAGAAAGAAAAGTTATAATGCTCTGTCTCTTTCCTATAGCAGTCCTGTATTATATTTCCATGAAGATGGGTAAGAAAGTAGGCTTGAGGCCGACTTACCTCAGAGAAGGAGAGAAAAAGGATTTTTTTTTGGTTAGCTGGTATGCCATAGATGGCTCTAGAGGAAAATCTATCTTCATTTTGAGATGAATTTAGATTTTTTCATTTCTCATTCATTTTTTCTCCATATAATCCTTTCAATCAGAAGTGCTTTCTGCTTCAGAGTATATTTTCTTCTCTTTTCAGTAATCCAGAGGGAGAACAGGAGTATGGAGGGGTGGAGTTAATTTCCTCTCTGCTCTAAGAAGGGCACATAACTAGCATCCTAATGTATATTAAGGGTCTAATAGAACTGAAGCTCAAAGCATATTTGCAATGGTTTTCTTAGGGATTGCACTATGATTTATTTATATAACCAGATTCCCTGGGAGTTAGCGAGCTACTCTCAGAGGTATAGTAGGCCACAAGGTACTATAGAAGTAATTAAATTGTACACCAGAGTTTATAGAAGTTAATGCATCTCTTAGAGAGCCTTCTTTTTATAAGACTATACCATATTCTGGGAGACTACAAATCACTATACCGTGATAATTTTCTTAAAAGTGCATACAACTTACAACTAGCTATGTTTTATGCCACTTTTCTCTCTCTCTCTCTCTCTCTCTCTCTCTCTCTCTCTCTCTCTCTCTCCCCCCCCCTCTTTCTCCTTTCTTCTATTCACCCCTTTCAATTACTTGCATTGCCGGGAGGGGACTTTTGCCTAAATCTTGAAAAAAGTTGCTCATATAGTACTAAAAGCACTGCAAGGACATTATTTTTAAAAAAGAATTCCAAGAGTTATTGAAAGGTATTCCAGTTCTTCAACTGAAATTTTCTGTTTAGAGTAGATGCATTTTTTCTCACTGAAATGGGAGAAATGCCTAGAGAAATGTCTCATTCAAAGGTTAAGCTCCTTGAAAACAAGGAGTATTTCATTTTTGTCTTTGCGTATTTAATTTATTGCTAATTAATGCTCAAAGCAGCCTAAATAATTTTACTTTTTTTAAGTTTCAAGTTTTCTCAGGTATATGCTTAAATAAAGTATTGAAACCTAAATATATATATATATGCATACATATATATATATATATTTATAAATCTTGGGTTTCTTTAGCAAGATACTTTCATTTATGCTAGAAATAAATAAGTGTATCCATGTTTTTAAAAAATATACATTAAAATATGTTAAATAATCACAAAATTCAGTTTTAGTATTTTAGCACTGAAAATTTAGAAATCTAATTTACTTAAGTTTAAAATACTTTTATTTAGTTTTTCAAAACTCAATACTTCATCAAAAATCTTATGTCATTTTTTTCAGTCATGCATATGTCTGTATGGGTAAAATGGATGCATCAAAAATATGTGGTTTATTTAGCTATTTATTTTAGTTTTGGAGCAGGGAGTGGAAGAGTGGTGCATGTTATTGAAAATGGCTCTTTTGCAAATGAAATGGCTTGGGTTTGAATCTCTACTTTGTTATTTACTACCTGTGTGATTATGGAGAAGTCTCAGCTTCAATGATCCTCAGTCTATTTATCTTTAAAATTATTAACTGGATTAAATGATTTCCAAGATCCTTTTCTGCTCTGATCCTATGCTACTAAATGACAAATAGTTGAAATATTTTTGGATTCTCACCATAGTGTGTTCATATTAATCATAGTGGATGAAGAAAATCGAATGTTTGAATCTACTCTTGCCTAATCACAGAATTTCAGAGATAAATGAGACTTTAAAGGCCATCTAGTCCAGGGTTTCTTAAACTTTTTCCTCTTGTGACTGCTTTTTGCCTGAGAAATTTTTACATGATCCTGGGTACATAGGTATATAAAATAGGCAGGTAAATCAAACATTTACTGATAATACATTATAAAAATTATTTTAAAATAACTTTTGTATACATGCAAATTTACCATTTATTAAAGATGAAAGGAAATTTACATAGTAATGGAATGGAAGTGTTTATTTATTTTTATGCAAAGAATTAAATCTTGGTGGACTATTTGCTATCTTTTGTTGTTGAACATTTTTTTTACATTTCCCACATTCAGTTACATGACTCCCATAAAGGGTCATGACCCACAGTTTGAGAAGCTTTGATTTAGTCCATCTAACCTCCAGCCTAAACAAGAATTTCCACTATAGTATATTCTCAAAGTCAGACTTTAATTTCAAAACTTTAATTCACCATCTTTTGATAGCTTAATTATTACAAAGTTATTTTTGTTTTTTCCTCTCCAATCAAAATATTTCTCTTTGTAGCTTTTCTAACAATGTTCATAGTTCCACAGTCTGGAACCAAAATGAATAAATCTAATACCTCTTTGACATGATAGTCCTTCAATTACTTCAAACCAACTATCATGTCTCCTTAAACTGTGATTGTCTCCAGGTTAGATACCCTTACGTTTTTTTTAACCTATCTTTATCTGGTATTGCTTTAAAACTCTTCATGCTTCTTATCAATTTTTCTAAGTATTCCCTAATTTGCCAATCCCCTTGCTAAATTGTTGCATTCAGAATTTAACACAGTTCTGAGATGAGGGAGAGGATAGCTGATTTACCACTTTCCTGTAAGCCAAAGTTTCTTAAACTGTGGGTTGTAACCCAGTATAAATGTGGGTGTCATGAAATTCTGATTTATTATATTATCATATAATATTATAATAATATGTAATATTATCTTTGTATATGACAATGCATCTTCTGCCTCCATCCCTTTCTGTGTCTTCCATTGCAGGAACACTGTTCCTCCTTATCTCCTCTTTTTGGAAACCCTGACTTTTTTGACAACTCAGTTTAAGTGACTCCCCTTTAAGAGAACTTTTGCTTTTCCTAGTTATTGATTTTTCTCTTCCTCCTATTAAAGTACCATGTATTTATTTTGTATTTTCTTGTCAAAGAAAAAAATTGTATTTTCCAGACTGAATATAAGCTTTTTAACAAACACAGATAATCTCATTTTGGTATCTGTTTCTCTAGCACCCAACACAGTGCTTGGTACAAAGTAAGTTCTTAATAAATATTAATTGATGAATAGATTGAATGTAAAGTTGACTTTTTAGACCACTCATAAGAATTTTCATATATTCCTATTAAATTTCATCTTATTAGATTTAGCTCATTTTTGTAGTCCACGGGAAGGGGAAGAGAATAGAATAAGCATATAGCATATATGCATATAAATATGAGTCCATACATATATATTAATATTGATAATACATATGCATATATATATATTCTAGATTAAAAATCTAGGTAAACCATATCTCATTCTCATATCAAAGGGAAATACAATAAGAATGATAGAAAGATATCTGAATTGTGATTCAGAAGAGTGAGTGCTAAAGCACTGACTTTTGTACTTACTAAGCTATAGGTTACTTTAAAGAAATTTGGGTCTCAATTTGCACATCTGTAAAATAAAATTGTCCTGTACACTTTATTCAGTCATTTTTAAGTGCCTTCTCTGTGCCAGAGATGATGAAAAATGCTAGGGAAACAAATATATGGAATGAGACATGATATGCAAAAAGTTTATATAGTTTATACATATAAAAAGATATACATGATCAATATAAAATTCATAAATAAATTACATACATACTTATACACACAAAAATGCTTAAAATTAATGTAGTTTTGGAGAGCAAATGCTAGAAGCAGGGAGAATCAGGAAGAATGTCACACAGAGACCATAGTGTTTGAATTTCATCTTAAAGGAAGAAAGAGAATATGTAAGAGGAAGGTAACAAAGAGGTACATTTCAGGTAAGTGGGACGGTTAGTATAAAGGCAAGATTTGGAAGACAGAATATTATGTGAGGAACAGAGAGGAAACTGATTTGGCTGGATCACAGAGGGGATTTGGTAGATAATGTCCAATGAGGCTAGAAAGATGGTTTGGAGTTCAGTTGTGAAGGTCTTTAAAAGTTCAAGACATTTATATTTTAAACTAATGGAAATAGAGCAGATTTGATAGAAGAGGTAAATTTCCATTTAAGGAAAATTTTCTACGTAGCTATGTGTAGAATGGGTGGGAGTTAGGGAAAGACTTCATGTAGTAAGACAAATTTAAAGTATTTTATAGTAATCTAGTAAAGAAGTAGATAAGGGACTGGATTGAAGTATATGAGTAGAGAGGAGTTAGATATTAGAGCTGCTCTGAAAGTTAAAGTGGCAGGATTTGTCAACTTATTTGCTTTAAGGGTGAGGGGGATAGGAGTTAAGGTTAAAGCTGAGGTTAAAAAGTTGAGAGCCTGGGAGAATGTTGTAGCTTCTAAGATAACAGAAAAAAAATTCCTGTGAGAATTAAATTATATAATGCATATGAAAGCTTTGTTTATTTACAATATAAATATAAAATATATTCAAGATAAAAAGAACAATCTTATATAACAACAGAATCATCCTCTCTTCCCTTATAGCTTACTTTCCCCCGCAAGACTCATAGTAGAAGGGAATTGTTTCTTTCAAAGAAGTCCAAATTTTCAAAATTTGTGTCTTAATCAATAGCATGCACTAATAGGTATCTTTGTTAAAATAAGAAGTCACAACATTTTAAGACTTGCAATGTTGCTATTTTGCTGCTATATACTATAGGTATAGAATATTGGACCTGGAATTAGGAAGATTTGAAATCAAATTGTTCTACACTTACTAGCCATTAGCAAATTGCCTAATAATTACATTAAAAGCTAACATTTATATTTCCCTTACAATGGGCCAGGCATTGCACTTAGTGCTTTACAATTAGCTCATTTGATTCTCACAATAACTCTTAGAAGTAGGTACTATTAAGTTTACCATTTTACTGATGGGGAAATAGGCAAACAGAGATCAAGTGATTTTTCCAAGATCATACAGTAAGTAAATAACTAAAACTGGTTTGAGACTTGGGTGTTACTAAATCCAGGCCCAGTGTTTTATCCACTGTAATTTCTTTCAATCTCAGTTTGCAAATCTCCAATGTAGAGAATGGTAACATCTCACCAGGTTGTTGTGAAGATCAAATGAAATACTAAATGAAAAGCACTTTCCAAAACTTATTATTTTTTATTATTGTACTTTGGGGATGAGAAATTCTCCAGATTTGAAATCTAATTCAATGATTCCTGTCTGTTCTTAGGTTTTTACCATAGAGAACATGTAGAAAACCAGTTGCATTTTCCATACTTAAGCATGCATCATATGACTGTGTATGGAACAGCCCTACAAAAAAAAAGTCAATAGTCTCTCCTGGGGGAAGCATTCTCCCTCTATCATTCAGTTATTTGACTGGAATCCCAAAACCGAAAAAGGCTAGCAGACCTTTAATTTGTCAGAGTGAAGAAAAGTGAGGGATCATGAAGAATGTGGAAGAAGAGAAGAGAGTAATTTCTTTTAGATTTTTTCTTCCATTAAATATATTATAAATATAGACTTCAATTCTTAGCATAATATTGAAAATATTATCTTTTGATAAGATAATGCTTTGCCCATATTTAATATTTCTCATGTGAGGCTAGTATATTGTTCTTCTGTACCAAAAAGTTTAAGAACCACTGTAGATTAGAGTATTTGTGGAATTAGCAACTAAGCAAAACAGATAAATGAAAAGAATCAGGAGCATCATAAAATGTACTGCATCATAAAGCCTTCTTTGTTCATTTATTTTGACAAGTTTAGTTTAATTTAAATTATTTATGGTACTTCATACTATATGAGTAAATGTAATGCAGTACATTTTGTTAACAAATAATGAAGTCTGCACTGTATGAGCTTTTAGGTACTCTGGTAAAATATCAGAACCTTCAATTTATCTTTTCCCTTGCTATCTCTATAGATAAAAGTCATAGTACTTGTGTTTATGTTTTTAGAATTAAAAAATTCACTTTTGTAGAAGACTAAAGAAGCATTGTGGGAGAGGTAAAAATACTAAATGGATTTGAAGTAAGATGTTTTGGTTCTACTCTTTATTACTTGTGTGATCTTAGGGGGATTTCTGAGTCTCAGTTTCCTCATCTGTAAAAAGAAATGGTTGGGGGGCAGGTAGGTGATGCAGTGGATAGAGCACCAATCCTGAATTCAGAAAGACCTGAGTTCAAATGTGACCTCAGACATTTAACAAGTCCTAGCTGTGTGACCTTGGGCAAGTCACTTAACCCCAATTGCCTCAGCAAAAAAGCAAAAAAAAGAAGTGATTGGACTAATTAATTTCTAAATTCCCTTCCATTTGTAAATCTATTAGATTATTATCATTTCTTTTATGGTACTGTGATACTTTGAATAACGAATCATTTGAAAAAAAGTTCTCATAACAAAATCAGTTGTTAAGAACCAGAAAAAAAACAGTAATCACCAATCATGCAAATTAGTTTTGGTGTGTTAATATATCACTTCAATATGTTACCATCAAATTCCATTTGAGATGTTTTGAGTGACAAAAATAACTCCTTGTATAATTTCTATTTGGCCATGAGAAATAAAAGATAAACCGTCAAAAAAAATCTAGTTGTGAGTCTTTGATGTCTACCTATTCTTTGTCCTTCTTTTCTTTTGTTGATTCTTTTTTTTGTTTTTCTTTTTGTTGATTCTACACTCTTTCCATAACTATAGCTCCATGCTATCACAAATAGCCTAATCTGAGAGGCCACTTCTTCTTTTTGTGATCTACTTCCTAGAATAGCCAAGCAAAACTCGGGGCCTACAACATGCAGACAAAGCCTGTGCACAAGATCTTCTTTGGTCTATTGGCATGTTATATAGCTATCAATTTCTTCGAGGTCCTGGGTCTTGTCCCTCCTCATGCTAGTCCACATAGAATGGTTTCTTGCTTTATCCCTCTCCCAGACTTATCCTCTCTCCTTGTCTTTGAGATATATGGACACAGCAGAAAGGTACCATATGGATCATCCATTTTAATTTTCTTTTAGATGAAGAAACAGAAATCAAATTTTGTGAAATGATTTCTCTAACACCTAGACCTTAATTATTTCTCTTTTTCTCTGCTTCCAGATAAATATCTTATGTATTCCTGAATATTTGACATTTTATTTAGTATTTAATAATTATTTTATAAATATAATTCAATTTCCTCATATCTATTTTAGAATGTGTGCCTATGTCTCCCTCTCTCTCTCTCTCTCTCTCTCTCTCTCTCTCTCTCTCTCTCTCTC
>JAJPUD010000422.1:538394-591081 GCA_023553655.1 Myrmecobius fasciatus | reverse complement strand
CTCTCTCTCTCTCTCTCTCTCTCTCTCTCTCTCTCTCTCTCTCTCTCATACACACAACACTGGTAATGAAATTTGTGACTGTCAAATTGTAATATCTCTTCTACTTTTATTTCCCATACCATTTCTGATGAACCTTGGGTCAATGAAGGGGAAAGAAAGTATAATTTTTAATAGATACTACAGATTGGAAGAAAACTAATAAATGTGAGTGAGAGAGGCAATTGGGGTTAAGTAACTTGCATAGAATCATCCACCTAATAAGTGTCAAATGTCTGAGGTCAGATTTGAACTTAGGTCATTCAGACTCCAGCATTTTATCCACTGTGCCACCTAGTTGCCCCTCTTATTGTTTCTTCATAATTTCTTAATTCCATCTTCTAATTTCCTAATAGTTACATCTTCTTCAATGTTTCTTTCTATTGATTTAAGTCAGAAAGGACTCTTAAAACTAAATAAAATTCAAGCCTAAATAATCTCAGAAAGATGAATTTTTAAGGTTTTAAAAAAAATCCAATTATTCTCATATTTTTATATGTATGCATTTGCCATGAATATAATACAAATACTACAACTACCAGCTTTTAATCAGAAAATGATGCAGATGATCAAAAAGATGTACAAAAATTAATGAAAAAATTATAGTATTTTACAAAGTTATAACTTGCCCAGCCTTTTCTCATATGAAATCATGTTTAAATTCACAGAGTGTATGCTTGAGAGTATCCTTCAGAATTGTATTCATGTTAAGAAATCTAATTTGTATGCATCAGCTTTCATTCCTGTGTTTGTGCGGGCTTTAAGTAGCAACACAGATTTTAATTGTGAGGTTTTAAGTTCTGCAATTAAAATTTACCCTTTCTACTAGGAGGGTTGAGTGATAGTTTTTGATTTACTTTAGACAGTTTAGACAAATTATATTTAAAAGAGCATAAAGATGCAAGAAGCATTTTCTGATTCTGAGAAGGTCAAAATGTCTTAGTCACATTTGCTGAAAGTTTTACCTTGAATAGCTAATGATTCTTTCTACACTGTTGAATAGAATATACTAAAGATATGCAAGTAAGATGTCAAACAGCTCTAAAAGATCAAGTCTATTGAAATCAGTGACCAAATGACCTTGAACAGATTAGGGAACATGAACAAATTTTGTGCCTCATAATGTTACATTAAAAAAAAATCACTTTTATGAAGGATGTAGAAGATAAACCATATTAGCTGCCTCCAAAGATGGTTATATTACTGTTTTGATTACTTTTTATATTTATAAGTATCATGAAAATATTTTGCAAACTAATGGAAAGCAAAGCACTTGCCCAGAGCTTTGGTCACCACTAAAGTAGAGTGGAAAATTTGCCCTTGCTTAGTTAATTTGATCAGTGTTGACAGTCAGCCAGGATAATTCAGGTCAACAAATCCATTCTTTGACCTTGCTCAAAAATAATAATCTTTTAAAAGGAACAGAATTCAATGTAGTGATTCAGTAAAGAAGAAATTTATTCTAGCAACAACCCAGAGATTTGTGTATGCTTCAGTGGTAAGTTAATATTTTCAAAAATAAGAGAGATAATTTGGCAAATACTTGTTCCCCCATAATGTCTAAGATTTCTCCATTCCTTCAGAAACCTTTTATTTTTCAAATGATCTAATATGACCAACCCATTCCAAACTCAGTAAGTTGCTCCCAAGACAACATAGATACATAAGTTACCAGCAGACTTTTTCTTGGTACCTTGTCAGATAGTAAGGATTTCCTAGAGTTAGTGATTTACTGACCTCTCTTTTGAGGGTCAAGGGTCATCTTCAAGCTACCAGAAATTATCCAAGTATGATTTTAGTGGAATTTGATGTACATTTAACATGTTAATGTGCTATGTTTTATATAAGTCATGCCTATGTAAGGCTAAGGGCATAAAAGTGGCGAAAATGAGGTAATTACTTGCATTTTTACAGCCATCTTTCATATTTAGATAATGAGAATTACTGATTGAATTTTTCACTTTTTATCTGAATGAAAATCATATGATAAAATTTTAGAGTTGGAAAAGTGGTCTGTTAGAAGGTTTTTATTATGGTGAATCATTTTGCAACCTTATACATTCCTGTAATACCAGGTTTGGTTTTTAGGGGTAAATAAAATAAAGCTAATCCTTCACCATACAATAGGCATTTCAATATTTGAAGACAATCTAAAATGATTGCCAGTGATGTTTTCTATGTAGAAAAGGGCATTGCATTAATGACATTTTCACTATGGACTTGGATAGAGTATAGACTTGTGACAGAATGATCATTTCCTGTGCTCTTGACAGAGTAGCTGAACTTTTTCCCTTTTTTCTAGACTAGATTGCTATATGCTTTACACCTATATTATTCCAGGAATTCCATGATTCTGTCTCTATAATAACCTTTTTGAATGTGGCCATTGGCTCCCAGGTATCATCTCCAAACTTCAAAGTAAGGAGTAATAGAAGCACCAGTGGGACTGAGAAGAGACCTTTGAGAATCTCTAGTTTTTACACATGAGAAAATTCAAATCCAGAGAAGTGAAATGAATTGGATAAGAAGGGTCAGGAAAGAAACTAGGTCTGGGGTCAATCTGCATGAGCATAATCTCTTCCCTTCCCCCATTTCCTCAGCCCCCCCACTGGGTCTGCAGCCATTGTCTTTTCTATGGGGGCTGTACTTTTGACAATGGATCAGGAGATTGCATGTAGGTTTGAGAAATGGAGCAGAAAACTTTTGACCATTCCAGATAGATAGGAGCATGAGAATTCTACTCTTTTTCACCAAAAAAGAATCATTTCATCTTTTCTTTTCTTTTTCTCCTATAGCTGAATTCAGAGTGAATGAAATAAATAAATGTTTTGCCATATCTATTCTGTTACTTAGATAGTCAGAGAATGTGTCTATTTTCTATATTAACCATAGATTTATTTTGTAAGCTCTCTCAGAATCCTTCCAAAAATAATGCCGGGTTTGAGATCTAGATTTTTGTAAGATACTGTCTGATTCATTTCATGACATAGAAAATGATGCTTTCTATTTCACACATCATTCACCATTTCTAATTTTCTGACAATGCACCAAGTTTCTATGATTAGAATCTGAGCATTGCCCTTGAATGAAGATTCCTTATGATCATCATGACCTTTGAACAGTGTGTGGTTTAGCCTACAATAAATGTAATGTGCTTGATGCCATATAGGAAATATATTCAATTTGAGTTAAATAAACACTTATTAGGTGCCTTCTCTGTCCAAAGCATGATAGAAGTTGGTTATTGAAAGATATTAATAATAAAAAAGATATCATATATGCAAATAAATACTTTTCCTATGAGGAGGAATGAAAAGAGAACAAAAGAAAGTACTCCAAGGAATATAAGAACTTTCAGCTGGGGTTGACAGAAAACGCTTTAGGATTTCCATAGATGGCTAGAATGCATTCCAGCCATGAGGGATTCTATAATGAGATAGAGGAAGACAACTAATACCCCAATATACTTAGAATGAAGCATGTATGAAAGGGTTTTGCATGAAATGAATCTGGAAATTGTGATTGGTCACCAACAATACAGAGCATTATCCATCCTTAAAGAATTTGTAAATTTGCATTGTATCCCATAAGCAATGGATAGTCATATCGAGAAATTTCCATGCTAAGAAATTTTTTTTGGCAAGTATTGGTAATAGGCTTGAAGAGTGATTCCCAACTCTAAACTGAGTTAGTAATAACAAAAAGAGGATCTTATAATAACTCAAGCAAGAAGCAATGAGAGGGGGCAGCTAACTGGCGCAGTGGATAGAACACCAACCCGGAAGTCAGCAGGACCTGAGTTCAAATGTGGCCTCGTATACTTAACATTCCCTAGCTGTATGACCCTGGGCAAGTCACTTAACCTCAATTGCCTCAGCAAAAAGAAAAAAAAAGTAATGAGAGGTCGAACTACATGAGAAATGCTCTAAAAAAGAGAAGAGACAAATGCAAAACACAACTGATTCATTATAAAATGGAATAAAAAAGAGAAGAATCAAAAGTTACTTTAAGGCAATAGAATAATAGATATAAAACTGGAAGGGTAGCTATCTAATATAACTCCTAATTTCATAAATGAGAAAGTGATAGCCCTAAAAGGTTAAATTATTTGGAGGCAGCTTTGGGTAGAAAGATTATATCCAACATTCTTGGACATGTTGAATTTGAATTGTTAGCACTACATCTCAGATAAAACAAAAGGAAACAAAACAAAGATTTAGATTAGCTGTCCTAAGAAGCCCTTTTCAATTGTAGATTAATGATCCTATAAACTAAGTAGGGAAGACCAGGAAACAATTGGAATTGTTGGACTGGAATTCAAGGATTGATGGGTCATCTTAGTCTTCTCAATAACTTCTTAGAACTCAGCCTTTTTTTGGCTTTTATGTAGTGGAAATTATTTTCACAAGTTAAAGTAGTGCACATATTACATATATTCAACTCTCTTCTGTTCTCCAATGATGGAAACAGCCTGTAACCTTTATAGCCTTAATACCTTGCCATACTAAATTTTAGTTAAGTGACTCAGAGAAACCTAGAATACTTGAAGGCAAAGATAAAATAGATTGAGAATTCTTGCAATGTTTATTTTAAAAAGCAAAGAAATAACGCTTTAAGTTAAAAAAAACAATGCCTGTTTTAAGATGGTAACTTAAGTTTGATTTCACAAATCTTAAAGTTACACATTTCTGTTTTCTGTGAGAATTTGTAAAGGTTTAAGAAGTTGCCTGATTGTTAATGGCAAATAACAGCTGCTATTTTTATGTATTCAGTGTTTTGTTTTTTTTTTTGTTGTTGTTTTTTTACTTTTTTTGCAATCTGTGATATCTACTGGCAGGGCATTAGAAAATGACAGGGGTGCTGAAAGTGAGAATGAACTGGCAAGCATTATGTTCCACTATTTATTTTAATCTCACTTAGACTACTGTTTTGTACTATAAATAAATTAGCAAACAATTTTGCTAAGAGGTTTTTTGTTGTTGGACAGAAACTAACTCTTTTTAAAGACAGTTATTAATTTGACATGCATTTTACTTCTTTGATTTAAGAATGGTGATTTACCTTTCAATTTTTTCCTACTTCTCTTGACAAGTAGGGACCACCTATACTTACATAGTACATAAGATGAAGTTAGTCTTAAAGAATCCTAACACTTTCTTCAGGATTAGCTAAGTGGCACAATGGATAGAGTGCCAAGCTTGAAGTCATAAAGACTTCCATATTCCTGAATGAGTTCAAATTTCATTGCAGATATTTACTAGCTGTGTGATCCTGGGCAAGCCACATAACTCTGTTTGCTTCAATTTTCACATCAATAAAATGATGTGATCAGAAGAGTTGGCATGATTGAAAGCCAAATGAACACTGCTGTCTTCTGATACAGAAAACTAAGACACACTCTTAGTTATCCTAAGTCAACAAAAATTTATTAAGAGCTAAATGATGGGTATATGAAGAAAAATAAAAAGTGTCTGCCCTAAAAGAGTTTGCATTCTAATGGAAGAAATAACTTGCAAACAACTATTTGTGCATAGCATAAATAGGGTTAATTAAAAGAAATTTCTGAGGAAAGAATAGGTTGAAGGAACTTGAGATCTCTTGCAAAAGGTGAGATATGAGATAAGAATTGAAGGAATCTAGGGAAATTAAGAGAAAAAGAATGAGAGCATTGTAGGAATGGGGAAAGTTAAAAGTTTAAAAAAAGTTAAAAAAAAAATCTCGTGTAGAAAAAAAGCTAGGAGGCCAATGAATCAATGGATTATGGTGTACATTGAGTGGGGGAAGGGATAAAGGTCAGAGTTAACTTGTGAAATGCTTTGAAAGCCAGATGTTGTTTATCCTTGTTCTCAGAGAGGACCAAGACATCAGGGAGGTGATGCCATAACATGCAAGTAAATTGGATTAAAGTGAAGGAGCACTGTGCAAAGTCACCAACCTCACTTTCTCCTCTGCTGCCATCTGGGTATAGTGAGTTGGAAGATATGATCAGGATACCTGGGGATGACTCTGGATGTAGTGGGAGACCTTGGCCTTCTTAAGCTAAGGTCTTTAGCAGATCTCAGTTTGACTGGGAAATGCCAGAGAGAATCAAAACTATCTGAAATCTTACAAGTTCTGTGACCAAAAGAAAGTAATGTAACTTTTTAGATCCTCTATTTTCTTTTCAGTGAAATGGTGGGGATAATAATAATTATCTAAGGCAGCTATTATAAAGAATATATTTTATAAATTTTAAGGTATCTCTAAATGGAGACTATTATATAAAATGTATAAGAAATGTTCAAATTTTGGTTTGTGATATGAAGCATTGTTCAAAATGATTATATAATCTTAGCTACTTTATTTTTTAAATTATAAAATACCCCATCACTTTATTATATTTTCTGATTTATTCTATTTTGTCATTGTTCCTCTTAAAATATAGAGCCCAGAATTGAACATAATAACCAGATGTAGTTTTGCCTTTGTGAAGTTCAATGCCACACTGATTTCGACACTACACTTCAAGTACTGCAATCTAAGTAGCCATTTTACAGTATCAGCGCATATGTTGAATTTTTGTCAGCCAAAATTGCACATATTTTTTCAATCAAATAGCTGGCAACCTGGTTTTTAGTCATTTTGCATTTGTACGATTGGCTGCTGGAACCTAAATGGAAGAAATTTCCTCATTTTGGTTTTGGTTTAGTATTTAATTCTTTTGGTATGATTTTCATCATACCTTTCATTTTTCTACTAGTTAATTCTTTTAACATTGTTCTTTACAATAATTTGGATAGCAAGCATTCCAATCATCCATAAAAACTTCAAAAAGGGCAGGAGCTTCAACACACCACCAGAGGCCTCCCTCTTGACCAAGGAATCTTCTTTCTTGTCATGGACCCTTGAATGTTTTGATAAAACCTATGAAACTCTTCTCAGAATATTTTCAGAATATTTTAAATGCACAAAATAAAATGCATACGATTACAAAAAAACCCAATTATTCTGATATTTAATTGTCAAAATATTAAAAAAATATTCATGGATTTTAGATTAAGAACCTATGATCTTGGAGGATACCAATTTACTATCCATCTTTCCATATTAAAGTGATTTAACAAT
This sequence comes from Myrmecobius fasciatus, assembly GCA_023553655.1. Lineage (NCBI taxonomy): Eukaryota > Metazoa > Chordata > Mammalia > Dasyuromorphia > Myrmecobiidae > Myrmecobius > Myrmecobius fasciatus. The sequence continues at coordinate 583,941 of JAJPUD010000422.1, read as the reverse complement.
TTATGATTTTGGAGACATTGAAGTGAATTCTTTAGTTTACCATGTATTTGCCTTATATATCAGGAGGGAATTTGTTTTTCAATGCTTTGATTCCATCAAGTCATATAAAGATTTTAGCCTCAGTGAAATATATTTTTTTATCTTTATTGGTAAATACCTGGTCAATTTTAAATAATTTACAAATTCATTTTCTTGAATGGACTGAAAAATTCCTTAATAAATGTACAACTTTGAAAACATGTATTATCTAATATTTGTTCCTCATTATCTTTTAAGTTCCCCAAAGTAAAGATGCAATTCTTATTCCCATTCTTTTCTCCTAGAAAATGTTATTGTACTCTTTACATACAAAAGAGTATATATTATACTGTTTATATCCAAAATACCTATAAACATCTTATAGAACATGATAGCAAAATGTGTATATAAAATCAGTTATAAAATACATATATTACATTTCATTCACATATTTGTAAAATGTATGTGATAATGCTATACATATATATACATATATATATATATCATCCCTATATTGTTCTACTAATTAAAGAGAGTTCAATTGCTTTGAGTTTTCTGATCTTTTATGGAATATTTCTGGGACTATATTCCTATATATTTCCGTACTCTAATGCTGACAATTACAAGGTAAACAAGCAGAGTAGAGGGAGAATGGGGTATGCTTTACTCAAAAATCAAACCATAGCTGGTACTTTTAATTTTACTTTTATCAGTCATGACAGTGCTCCTGGTGAATACTGAAAAAATTTTAGTTCTTGTAAAGAGTTGCTACATGAATTAAGTTTTTATTTCATTATACATAAAGTACTAGAAAATTGTCCTGACTTAGGCAGAATGATTTTCTATATGTTAGAATTTGGCGAGATTTCCTCCACCTTCCATAGTAGTTAATAAGAAGCCTTTATGACACCAAAATCAAAGGACTGCATCTTCATTGTGGCTGCTTGTCCCTTCCATACCTCATACCAAAAAATGGGATATTAATTTTTTTTAATTTAAGTCATAACATTTAGAGTTAAAGGAGATTATAGAAGAAAATCACCTAGCTCAATCTCTTACTTTATAGGTGAGGAAGCTAAAATGCAGAGAGAAGAAAATAACATATACTGCTGTAAAACAAATAGTAATTTGTGAAATCAAAATTAGTTCATCAGAACACAAATCTAGTCCTCTTTTCATTGTATCATCTTCACTGTCCCATTTGATAGTTTTGACTCCATGTTACTTTCATTTTTTGGTAATTTCAATCACATTGATGCCAAAGTCAAATAGAAGCAGATCCCTGTGGAACCCCATGACTCAGAAAACCAAAAATTAACATTTTATATGATGTATTATATATTTTTATTCATTAAACATTTTTCAGTGACATTTTAATCTGGTTTGAACTGGTTTGTGGAATTTTGCAGTCTGTGTGCAGCCTGTGGATAGTGAGTTTAACATGTCTGCAATGTTCCTGATTACATAACTCCTTCCACTGGTACACATCTTCAGGTCAGCCACTGTTCTGCAAATTATTGTTTTAGTAATCTGGGACATAGAGAAATTAAGTCAATTGCTCCCAAGGTTATACAGTTTATAAGTGTTATAGTGGGGACTTTAAATCCAGGTCTTCCTGACTCCTGGGGTTGGCTCAGTAGCCACCATCCCAGCTGCTTCTTGCTGCTTTAGTAATAAATCAAAAAAAAAAAAATACTTCTGGGAAAGAAAGAAAGGAAAAAAGAGAGAAGGAAAGAGAGAAAGGAAGGAAGGGAAGAAGGAAGAAATTATGTAGCTTTTCCTTAAAATTTTCAGTTTTCTATACAATTAAGAAAATATATTGAAATATACTGAAATACTGAATTATTATTCTTGGAATAATTCAAAAAGAAAACCCTTGCCCTCTTTCTTTTTGTATCAGCAAAAAAAAAAATGTATTGCATTTTAACTCTTTTTACACTTCAAGGTGATTTAATATCTATTAAACATAACTCTCCCCAAAGTTATGCCTTTTAAACAATGTGACTTCTAGAATAGGAAGAAAAAAAAAAAAAACACACTCTTTATGAACAAAGGACTCAAAGGAATCTTTTTTTAAAATTTATTTATTCTCTTTTTTCTCATAAATGCATTATGTTGAAAAGTCTAATGTCTTTGAACTATACTAAGGGGTAAGAGGACTTAGACTTGGAAATATAAACTCATAAACTGAGTTAAGAGATCTTCCACCTTTGTAAATAGAAAAGAAGTTCAAAGCAATTATTGTAAGATCTCATAGAGCTGAAAGTTTATATCTGAATGAGAAATTTAAGCAAAACTAAAAGTGAACATTTTGACTTGACAGTCAAGTTAATCTTATCTGTAATTGTCTAAGAAAACAATGCTTTATTTAAAATTATGATACATGGGGAAACAGCATAATACCAAATGGGACAAATGCAAAAGTTCTCTTGTCAATAAAGTACACTGAATGGTTCATTAAAAGGATTTCAAATCTTAAATTTCTGAGCACAACCAAAAATATTCCAATAACTGAGTTTAAAATTTCAACTATTTTCTTCCAAATACACAGTACATGCTATCAACACTTGCACTTTTAAAAAATATATATTAGAAAACTGTCAGAGTGTAGGTTTTTGTAACAATCTTGTTGTGCAATCCAGTTGCTAAATAAGTCGTTAGACCACTATCAGAAAAGAAATCTTAACAAATGTATATTTGGAGCATGTTTAAAAATGCTTTCTGATTTCAAGTACAGTTTTTTTCTAGAAACTTTTTATGGGTAAAATTAAATGTAATGCATAAATTTTTAGAGTTCTTTATGAGAACCTTACCATAAACACATGAAGTTATATTAAATACATGCACTTTGAAAATTTCTCCAAAGTTATTATCATATGCATTTCTGCATGTATCCCCCAATCAAAGTTTACATTTTTACAAGGCTTCCTGACAAATGTTCAAAGAAGGAGATTGTTTTTACAGCTATCCATGTTTGTTTGAACCTCCATACTAAATTGAAATTATTTAGGTTTTTTTTTCATGATTTTTTATTTGTGCTTCATGTACTGTCAATTTTTCTAGTGTTTCTTAGTGACCAATCATTTGACAAATTTCAAACTGATTATAACATTACTTCTTAAACAAAATTGTCCTATTTTTATTAGAATGCTTAACACATGACATCTTTCAGTTGCAATCTTCAGTGCTTTCTGTATTAATCCTAACTTTCATTACTGGAAATGCCTATGGCATCTAGAATTATTAGGATCTTCTTAATTTTTGTTATAAATATGCATTTTCCCTGGAATTGACATCTTCATGTTTTTGTACTAATGTAAAGAATATCATTGTTTTCTGTTCCCCAGAGGTAAGAAATTTGCCTGAAATGTGGTCTCATCTAGAGCTTCTTTCTCTCTATTTTAATCATTGTCTGAAATATTTATTTTCAAACAATTTAATATTTTCAGAGCAGGTCAACTTTTTTTTAAAAGAGGAACAATAAAATAACTAAATCCATTTGACCATTGCTTATGGGTCAAAAGGTGATTAATTTTTAAAGTTATTTTTTCTCACAAGTTCATAGGCTGGATTTCAATCAGTCCTGGAATAAGAAAAATAAAAGATGCTGAATATTTGCTAAAAAGCAGACAATATGAAAGGATTAAAATGCTTTAATCAGACAGAAAAAAAGGCTTTGGCCACTTGATTAGGGCTGATTTCCACCATCTGCTTATACTTACTGAGGATCTAGCCCTGACTGAACACTAATTTGTGCACTTCCTAGAAATTGAAATCTCTCAGCAAGCAAATTAACAAGAGCAGGGATTCAGCAATAATGGAGCTCCTCGGCTTTTGTTTCCCTCTGACAGATGGACAGGGTGCGCTCAAATTGAATTCAGCTTTAATTGCATTGTGCCATTTAAAATTTTATCTGCTCCACAGATTTTGTTTACAGGTTTCAGGATTCCAAACCTTTGGAACTTTTTTTTTTTCCTTCAGCACTGTGTAAGATAAAGAACGTTATAATTCTATGTGACTAGTAGGTGTTCATTACAATTCCTTGCCCTGAAGGGTAATATGTTAAGGAAAAGAATTATATTTTAAGGACTTAGATAGTAGGGGCAAGCAGGGAACACAATTCAAACTTTTCATGTATTTGAATATTGGCAGTTTAAATAAATACAATCAGGAAATGTTGTGGATTTCCTATCTAAATAAGAGAGTAATTTGCCTTGTTTCAATTATAGGATTCCAAACTTTGTCAGTTATCAGTCTATCACCTTGAGCTGTGCACTTCTGAATTCTAGAGATAAACTTTTACTAAATGAATCATGATATTATAAAATTACTTTCAGTTTCTGTCTGATTGACAGTGTTCAGATAGAACTGACTTATATGAACTATTCTTTTGAGCAGAGGTATAAAATACTAAATCATTTAGTCATGTTCTAAACATTTCTGTGAATCTAGCATTGAAGATGCATTTGTTGCAAAATTGCTTGTCAATCTGCAAGCCTTTCCTCATAAATCTGTGGCTTAGTTGGTACTAAACTATGACATTTCTGGTCACAAACAGAGATCCTAGAAGCTTGAATATACTATCATCAGATTTGATTTGTACCCTACTTAGGTGAAGATGGAAGACTCTAAGCTACTGAAGAGAGAGACACACAATTCTGGAAGGGATCTCAGAGGAATCATTGAATTTGCTACACTCTTAGCCAATAGTTTAATCTATGAAAGCTGAATAATGAGAAGCCTTAAAAAAACCCAACTCAACACTGTTGTGTGCTTATATAGGCTACAGAAACTTTAGCTCCCAGGAAACTCCTCACCCTACTGGACTAGTTTTTAATTTTATATTTTCCTTTTCTCTAATTAGGGTTTTTAATTCCATTTTTATTTTGTCAGTTTCTTCTTCTTGCAGAGAACAGTCATAGCCATGGTGATTTTCATGATGTAACTTCCATCTTTTGTGTCTTCTATTTATTTTATGTGATACTCCACAGTTTACAATACAAAGTGTTTGTGCAATGTGGAGGTATGCAGCATAATATCTGCAAAGCAACACTTTAAATTCTTTGTAATAATAAAAGTGACGAGCAAGCAAACCATTCAAATGATCATCTTAAAATGAGGGAGGATTGTACAGTTATGATACAATATACTTATCTTTAAGAACAAAGCAAAATATGGCAATGTCATTTTGAGAAAATCAGATTAAATTGACAGCCTGTTTGAAATTAGTTCACTTATGATGATTGTTTAGTGGCTTGTCCAAATTATGGATATAAGTGCCATATAAATAATCAAGCATATGTTACAAAGAAAACCCAAGTCTTATTTCTCCAACATTGACTAGGTCTGGTACCACTACATTGAAACAAATGTCTGGATAGGCAATGTATAATAAAAAAGCCTGCTGATGTTGGTCACATTTCATGAGTGTGCTCTTTCTCTCTGTCTCCATCTCCCACTCTCCCCCCCCCCTCCTTCCTCAAAAGAATAAAATTTGCAAATTTTCAGGTCTTGGATTTTTTCCAAGATAACCTAAAAGAAGTTGTTAATTATAAAATGAATTTTTCCACCTGCGATTTTAAAATTCTAGATAATAATTTAATTTGTTCAATGAAATTTCTTGACTTTGTTTTTCATGTCTATTTTTTTTCATTGTTACCTCTAGAAATACCTGTCAGCCATTTCTGTTTTCTCTTCTATTTGTAGCTGAAAGAAAGTTTTAAAAAATAAATTTCTTGGATTTCATTTTCATAGGATCACAGAATGTTAGCACTGGAAAAGAACCTAGAGACTATATAGTTCAACTTTTTACATTTGCAAATGGGAAAACTGAGACTCTAAAAGTAAAGTGACTTTTCCATTCATGGTCTTCAAATATTTAACTGTAATTCTAGAACTAGAATTCAGTATATTTAAATTCAAGAGGATATTAAAAAGTTCATCTTTCAGTGTTTCTGATGAGTGGTACCTTTTGATTTACTTGTACTGCATTAGTATATATGTGTACATATAAAAATTAAAATGCCATTTTTGAACATTTATATATTAACTTATACGTATACATCATGGATGCAACTTTATTGTTTAGGTTTTAATCTTCTAAATAAATTTCCCAAGGTAATGGACTTTCACATATGTATTTTATATGTATGACTACTATCATGACATGCAGAAAAATAAATATGGCAGGAGTAGTCTGATGACTCAGTTCATGGCCAACATGCAGTTTCTCTCTTTCTCTCTCTCTCTCTCTCACACACACACACACACACACACACGCACGCACGAGTAAATTTCTGTGTAGCTAAAGAAGCTTCTTATTTTGGCAGTTTTCAAAACCATACTGCCAGATTTAGGTCACTTTTAGTTAATTAGGATTTCAGGCATAGAGTTGCCAATCAGGACACTAAATGTATCTGTCTTTGTGGGCAGACACCAGGAGGTTCAACTCAGTGGTTGATAGCTGGTATGTGATATTTGTCTCTGGTTTATAGCCTGGTACAATAATGTCATTGCCCCATGTGGCAAATGGTGTAAGCTATTGTAAAACTGTTTGTCTATGTGATTAAGACATTGCTGCAGTGTGCAGCACCAGCCAATTACTTTTTTAATTTAATTATAGCAGAAAAAAGAGAATAGCATAATAGAAATTCTTGTCATAGGGAATATGTAAAATGTAAATTGAAGACCCATGAAAATTTCATGCATTGGCAGGCTGATTTGTTTTTATTTTCAACTTCTAAAGACTGAGTTTCTTCAATGCAATAAAATAAGATGTAGCCAAATTTAGTAATTACTTAGGTCTACATCAAAATAATTATATACAGTCTGCACTTGTGATACAATCTGTGATGTATATGAATGTAAAAATAAACACTGCAGGGCCCATATCAATTTTTACTTTTAGGCAGTGTAAATAAAGCTGAATCTTCAACTTTCAAATTAAAACTGATAACCTTGGGCAATCAGGGCTTTTATAAAAGAAGGGGGAAAACTTTAGCTTGCCTCAGAACAGGTTGTGTCTCTGGAATGCTTCTGGGACTAAAGAGATCAATTAAGTGTGTATAAACAAACAGTTGGAAAAAAGCTACTAAAACAACAGAGGAGAGAGCTCTCTATTGGGCTCCAGGGGCCTGGGGGAGCGAAGTTTCATTAACTGGATCTGAAGTCCTATGGCCTTCTATAAACAGGCATTAATTAAAGAATGTAAAAAATAAAGTTTCAGACCTTGCAATATGTTAATGATCATATGATTCAGGGCCTGGGAAGGAGAGGAGCAGCAGAGGTCATAAAATAAGCATGAAGCATTTAATATGAGTGCTTGGCAGGGATTTCTGCAAATTAGTTGGTTATTTGCTGGTCCAAAGCAAATTAAGGTGATTTTGCTTCACTTGCTAATTTTTTTATGTGCGTGCTTGGCAAAATGTTTTTCACAAATGGATGAAGGTTATTGTTAATGGCATAATGAGAAATATTAACATATTTAAATAAACCTGAAAATTCTGACATCCAACACAAGCCCGCACTTTTTATTTGACACTGACATTGAAATACTATTATATCCTTGGGATTATTTTAGATAAAATTATGAAAACCACTTAAGTCATAATGTTTTATATTCAATCACATATTTAGAGCTAAAAGAGACCTTAGAGGTCATCAAGTTTCAAATCCTCATTTTACAAATGATGTAATTGAGGCCCAACGTAGGTAAATGACTTTACCAAAGTTTGTCACATAGTAGCAGAACTCAGATTCAAATATAGGTCATACTAACTCCAAATCTGGCATTTCTGCTGTGCCATACTATTTTTCACTGATTTTCACTATCAATTTTAATAAATTTTCCTATTTTCTTGAAAGAGTATTTCTGTTAACATAAAATGAAATAAAATAAATGGATGAAAGACAGAAAAGTTTTAAGAATCTACTTTATTTGACTTTTAAGGTTCAGTTTAATTTCATAATTATCTAATACCTACTCTATGTGAAGTCTTGGGCTGATCACTAGGGGAATAGTAGAGGAAAAGATAAAAGGACTATATAACATAAGAAAATATCCAGAGATAAAAGATTCCAAATAAAGTTTGTGGTTTTTGGAATTGTTATTCAAATAAATCATTAAAATATGGATCTAATTTAAACTGTGTGCATATGGAATAATTCCCTTCTTTGTTTACTTCTTTTTTAAAAAGTCTTTTAAAACTTTATTTTAATGTGATTGTTTTAAGTAGCAGTAAAGTCATTTCATTTTGATAAACAATGACATTACTGTCCCTGATGGCTTTTCATTTCCCAAACTCTTTTTAAGGAGGAAGAAATAGAATAATTTCTTTGTTAATCTAGAAGTTAAATAAGGATGTTGTGATATTCTCAATTATCAAAAAGTTGCACAAGAGAATTTGATGACAGCATCTCATATAGAAAGAGATGATGTAGAAGGAAGCCACTATTGACATTGTTCTCTTACAGCAATTTTAGATGGACAAATTGCAGTTGAGAAAATTTCATGACTCGGTAAAATGAGCAATGATGACATCTGTGGATGCGGGTCTGTTCATATCTTTGCGGAGCCTTTAGGGAAATAAATATCTCGGAACATTCGGTGAAGTGAAGCTTACTCAATAAATCAACCTGACACAATAACACTTCTGGCACATGAGCCCTACTTCTCTGCAGCACCACCTACCCCTCCGTGTTCTTGTGCTACCAAATGGTGTCTCCCCATAGGCCTCTAAATCAAATCAGAGCACACAAATACAGTGAGAATTTATTGGGAATTGGTTTTGTTCGGCAAAAACATTACTTATTAGATGAACTGAAATGATAATAAATTTTGACCCTTTAAGTACCACACAAACACAAGAAAGTTACTTGACAGTGAAAGTTGAGTTAGTTGGGATTTATATTAAAGTATGTAAAATTTTCTAGTCCTCTAGATGAAAATCTTAACCTCACTATCAGATTATAGTGTATTTTCTGTTTTGAAAGAATTGTTATCAAGTTTCTGTTAAGTTCCTTTTTTTCTCCAAGGAAATTTGTTTCATTCTCTTAAAATACGATAGTTATTTTAAATCTCCTCTTTTCTCAATAACGTTCATATTTTTTAAACATAAACATTGCATTGGCAGCAGATAAGTCATTCAAGATACATGCCTTATGGTATGTGTACTCTCCCTGCCCCCCACCTCCAATATGAATGGTGGAAAAGCTGTCTAGTGTTGGAGTCTGAGAGAAGTCATGGGGGAAACAGTAACACTCTATCAAAACTTCAGATAAATGTGCTGGTAAGGCTGTAGAGAAAGAGTATGAGTTGGAGTTGGAAGAGAAGGAACATGTAGGCATTATTTAGTTCAGCTTGATTTTGAAAAAGCAACAAAGATGTTAATTTTACTCATTGTGTGAAATGGGGGCAAAGAAGGATATAGTGTTAGTAATCTATGAACTTTGACATGCTCCTATATAATCTGCAGCCAGTGATATACATTAATAGTTGTTAAATTTTGCTATTTTTTTGATTGAATGAGAAACTTTATAACTTAAAATTATTCTTAGATCTTAGATATTCTTGGAAAGAGAAGCTTAATTCTCCAGTGAGTGAAACATAGTAGGTACTTAATGAATGTTTATTCATTAATTAACTGATCTTCTATAAGTTAAGGCTGAGAAGCAGTTTTCTCATGAAGTCTAGTTTTATTAAAAGTTAGTTACTACTGAAATGTTATATTGGGACAATTTGAATGTATGGTCTTAAATTAATGAGAGCCATCCCATTATCTTGCCTCTGATGCTGACTAGTTTTGTGATTCTGAACAAGTCATTAACTTTATAGAAACTCTTTAAGCTTTATTCCTGCCTGACTTATAGTAGAGCCTTCCAACCTTGTATTGGTCTTATCAGCCACAGTCAACACACTGGACATTGAATCCAAGAGAATACTGTCATTTTCGTCTTCTGTAATTCTGAAGGATAGAAGTCATGATATCCTAGTAGATAGGTAGGAGGAATTCTCTAATGAATAACAGCTCCTCTGCAAAATTCAATAAAATCCGCAAAGTATATAAAGTATTTGATATCCTGGATAGAGAGCTGGCTCAGAAGATGGAAAGAACTGGGTTCAAATACTGCCCTTGATATAAACTCTCAGTATCCTAGATAACTCAAGACTGAAACTTGCAAACAGTTGCTACTCTCAATAGAGGTTGTGCCTCCTATATAAATGAAATTAAAACCATAAGTTTGGAATATGCATAAGCAGAAGCACATGTATTTATACGTTTACATAACTATAGACTTGCATATATATGTGCATAAGTATTTTTATGTAATATAATCCCTCTCCTAATTTATTTCAGAATTAGCAAAATAATGAATAATTGTGTATATTTCTAATGATATATGTTAAGGGTTTTGGGGGTTTTTTGCTTGTTTGTTTTTGCCTAGGCCTCCTGTTCTTTTCTCTAGGTAGGAAATTCTCAATATAGAAACTTTCTCCATAGTTCATTTTTAGATAATGTGAGAGAGCTCCCTTCAGCAATGATATATTAAGTGATCTTCCCATGGTCAACAGAGAACATATCAAGATTATGCTTAAATCCCTAACTTCATAGTCAGTTCTATACCCACTGTGCTGCCTTTTTATTATAAATCATAGTTTCACAATCTGTTCATGTGTGTTCACATACATGTATGCACACAGTATCTATGCAGGTATATGTAGGTGTATTTATTTAGATATTCTTTAGTTTACTTTGTCCAATACTTTGTCTCTATTATACAGCTAGTGAAGGAAGCATGGTATAGTAAAAAAGATCTGACTTAGAAGACCATGGATGCAAATCCTATCCCAGACATATACCAGCTTCATGAACTTTAGTAAATCACTTAGTCTCTTATGCCCTGAGGAACTTTATAATATTAAGTCAAAGAGGAATTGCTGATTTGCATTGACTGAGGGAATTTCCTAAATTGAAATTCCTCACCAATGATATCAGAAGCCTAGATTAAAAAAAAAAAAGATTTAGTGCATATTCTCTCAATATAGTATATTTCTTAGTTTCAGAGTTATCTACCTTTTATTTATTTATGTATTGCCTTTTATTATATTCATGATGTTTCTTTAAATGATTATTTAATCACATTTTTTCAAGTAGTTTAAAAATGCAATATTTCTTTATGTACTTGAGGAACAAGTTGCTTATAAAACACCTACTCAATGAACTTGGAATCACAGGATTTGATTTGTTATTCCAGTTCTGACATTATATCTCAGAATCAGGGGAAGCCATTCAAACTTTCTGCGCCAGCAGTTTCCTTATTTGCAAAAAGAAGAGTTTTAACTAAATGACAAACAAGCTCCCTAGACCTTATATTTTGAAAGATATTTTTTTTTCTAATGGGAATGTTATCAATCTTATTTAAATGAACTGAAGTATAGTGGCCTCTCTAGGGGAAAACAAATCAATCAATAACTATTTATTAGTCACATATTATGTGCTAGACATTTAGGATGAAACAACAAAGAATTAAATAATCCCTATTCTTTATATATACTCTAATGGGGAAGGGAGATAACAAGGAGATATGTGTATTATAAATTTCAGAAAAAAGTGAATTTACATGGGTTATTAAATTCCTAAATACTCTCATTACTCTCTAAGATTCCAAGTTGCATAAAAATGCCATCTTGCATGGATCGCAAGTAGAGGGAATTTCCTTTCCAGAGAGTAAATAAATATCTATATTATCTATGTATATCTATATGTTTATATCTATCTGTTTCACTTAAATCCAATTCAAGACATCACTTTCTGATGTCATTGGTACTTTTCAAAAATGAAGGATGAAGCATCACATCTCTTTATATACCTGTATCGATCTATCTCAAATTAGATTCTAATTTAAACAAGTATATGCAAATAGTAGTTAAAAACAAGATAAATTGGAAGAGAGAACCCTAGTATGTGATGGAGTCAGGAAATTTTTCATGAAAAACTGATGAGTGAATTGAGTATTGAAGGAAGAGAGGGCTGAGGTAAAGAGGGAGTCCAATGCAGACATTTGAGGTGAACATTTCAAAGATGTGGAAATAGAAAATAGAGCACAGAGGTTTAGTGCAGCAGGATATTATCATGCAAAAGGAAAGTAGTGGTCACTAAGAAAATAAATATAGGTTGGGGTGAAATTTTGAAGAGCTTTAAAAACTAAAAGAAGTTTATATTTTATCCTTAAGTCAGTAGTGGACAGTTGGTTGAATAAGAGAGTTCAATTGTCCACTCTGCATTTAAGAATAATTTCTTTGGAAACTATGTGTAGGCTGAATTAAAATTAAGAGATTTCAGGAAATGAGTTTGATTGGTAGAAGTGATGAGAGTCCAATCTGAGGTAGCTATATAAAGACAGAGAAAGGAACAGATCTGGCAAAGGTGAGATGTATCAAAAATCCGGATATATGATGGGAGGATGAGTAAGAAATTGTAGATAATGGTAAGGTTACAAACTAGGAGTATGGAAGTGTGGTCGTGTATTCACCAGAAAGAAAAATGTCTGAAAGAGGGAATAGTTGGTGGGAGGGATGAGTTCTGTCTTGAGATGTCTCTTAAGAAATCCCATTTGAATGTCAACTAACATTTTAAAAACCCTGGAGTCAGGAGGGCCTGAATTCAAATCTGGACTCAGAAACTTAATATGTCCTAGCTGTGTGATCCTGGGCAAGTCAATAACCCTAATTGTCTCAGCAAAAAAAAAAAAAAAGTACCTACTATGTATTAGGCCTCATTGTATGTGCTGAAAATTCATGTACACTCTCTCTCTCTCTCTCTCTCTCTCTCTCTCTCTCTTTCTCTCTCTTTCTCTCTCTCTCTTTCTCTCTCTTTCTTTCTCTGTCTTTCACACACACACACAGAGTTCTTTTCTCTAAGTCTTTTCACAATTTAGTAGCTGATCACAAACAAACTATATAAATACAAACACAATATATAAAGAATAAATTAAAGATAGCCTCTGAGTGAAGACACTGTTAAGAAGGGCTGGGAAAGACTTCTTGCAGAAGTTTGGTCTTCAGCTAACATTTGAAGGAATTCAGAGAAGCAAGGAGGTGGAGATGAGAAAGTTGAAAATCGTAAGCAAGGAATACAACCAGTGAAAACACTTGAGGTTACGAAATGGAGTTTTATGTATGAGAAATAGCAAAGAGACCAATGTCATTAGACCGTAGAGTGCTTGACTCTGGAAAGCCATGAATAACAGAGGAAAGACTTGTACTGGAGATAAATAAATCAATAGAAAGACAAATAGATACATGTAGATATGTTTATTGATAAATGCACAGATATGTCTAATTATTTAGTTATCATTTACCTTCTTCCTAGAGGTGTTAAGTTCATAATAGTTGATAAAGCCACCAAGAAAGAGTGTGTGGAGGAAGAAGAAAACCTAGGACAGAAATTTGAGAACTATCTAAAGTTAGTAGTATGATAGAGATGATAAGCCAATAAATGAGGAAGAAGGACCTTTCAGACATATAGGAAGAAAAGTAGGAGAGAATACTATTGAGAAAATGGAGAGAAAAAAATAGTGGTAAATTGTGTCAAATGCATTATATAAGATAGTATGAGAACTGTGAAAAGGCCAAGACATTTAACAATTAATAGATCACTGATAATTTTGGAGAGGACAGTTTCAGTCGAGTGGTGAAGTTAGATGCCAAATTTCAAAGACTTTAGGAGAGAGAGATCAGGAAATAGATTAGTGGATGTAGATAGAACATGACTCAGAAATGAAAAAGATAAAAATATTAGCTTAATATTTTAATGAATATATTTGGGGTAACAGGGATACAGTGTATTTTGAAGGCAATGGTAAAGCAATCATGAAATAGAGATTACAGAGGGGAAAAGGGAAGGGGGAAGAGAGAAGAAAAGAGAGGGAGAGAGGAGAAAGAGATGGGGAGAGAGAGAAGCATAGGGAGAAGAAGAGGAAGGGAGAGAAAGATATGGAGGCAAAAAAGGAGAGGAAGACATGGAGGGAGGAAGGGACAAGGAAGAAGAGGAGGGAGAGGAGGAGAAAAAGAACTGAGAATACAGTTGACTTGAAAACTTCTACAATGAATTATAATGTTATTAATGATAACATATTTTATTGCTATATCTTTGTCCATTGCTTCCCTGCCAAAAAACATTAATCTAGAAATGAGCTATTTCATAAAATCACCCTATATTAAGTCCCTGAATGAAGAAGAGCACTGATTAAGCTAATATCTCAGCCTCTAGGGTTGTGAAAGTCCTTTCAATGTAATGTAGTTAAAGAATATTAAACATTTTAAAAGTTTATTTCAACAAACATTTATTATGATTAAACAAACATTTCAGAAAAGTAGTTGCTTACTTTCTCAAAAATCTCTAGAGAAAAAAAAACTTGCATAACTTCTCTTAGAAGGCATATCTTGGAATTCTTTTCAAAAGATATTAAATCCTACAAATTAAGCTCATTCTTTTTTGTTTAGATTTTGTTAGAAATGATGCTATATCCTTCACAGAGTTGAAACCATTTAATCTCACTTCTTTCATCCAATACATAACCAAGCCTGATTTTCCTTAGTGATTTCCTTATAAAAATCTATTTCCTAATAATACTTCAATCATTTTTGATGCTTTCAAAGTTCTTACAGAAGTTGAAGAGCAACACTAAAGCTATGGTGGGAGTGATTCACACATAAGCATTTATAATATATTTCATTAGAATATGCACCCTGGGAATTTTTTTTGTTTAAATTTTGTTTATTTTTTTAAAAATTTTGTTTAAATATTATAATAAAATGTTGTAATGTTCACATATTTGGGGGAATATTTTATAGTATACATAATTATGTCATTATTTTAACTTATCAACTAAACTAAAACTTAACTAAACAATTTACAAAATTTGCAACTTTCTATCACATGTTGGATAGAACCAGAAAGACCTGTGTGCAAGTCTCACCTCTGATATATACTGATTGTGTATTTGGGCAAGTCATCAAACCCCTAAATACTCTATGTAATTCTGTAAGATTCTAAGTTACAGAAAATAAGTGCCATCTTGTATGGGTGATAGAGGGAGTTACCTTTCTAGAGAGTTCCTTGTATCAGTGAAATCCCAGATCCAACACCTCTCCCTCTCCCACATGACTACACTTAAAATAATATAAATTTAAAATATAGCACAAATAACAATATTATTTTGAGACAATGGGATGTTCTTGAGAAAATTTTACATTCATTGCTACAGAATAGACTAGGTGGAGAATTTAAGAAAAATAAATTACATCTCATATATCTATTAATTGTGTAAAACACCAGTCATTTGAAACTTGGGGAAAACAGAGGGTTTTGATTAAAGGGATTTTCTTTCAATTGAGGTACAACCAGCCAAACACACATATTTGTAAATGCTATGGGACAAAAATTCTATTTGGTAACAAAGACCAAAAGATAAGGGTGTCTTCTATAAACAGGAACAGTTTACAAATTCCTTAATGAAGAAAGATAACATTTTTTTCTTTGCTTAGAAACTGAAAGTAATAGAACAAATTATGGTAATATTTACTTTTAAAAAATCCTGACAACTACAAGTTGTTTAACAAACAAAAATGCGGCCGTCTCAGTAGATGTTATGCCTCATAAGAATTTTGCAAGTAGAGTTTTCAAGGGAAGTTTTCCTTCTGATTTTATTGTATAATTTTCATTAAGTTCAATGATAACCTTTTCCAGTTGGGAAAGGAAGAGGTGATGGAATTAAGTCTTGAATAAGAAAAATGAAACAGAGTGTTTAGCTAATTTATTTATTTGTTTGTTTGTTAGCTTTCTTTTTGAAATGTCAATTTGATTTAAGGTTATTCTACACTTATAACTTTTCTCATTTTGAAGGTATTATGATCCTTTTTTGACTATAGTTACCATAATAGAAAATCTTCTAAACTGATGTCTGAAAGCATTAGGCAGGCAGCTTTCAAATATTCTCATCGGTTTTAGTTTTGGCTTGTTTTGCTTGGAGTTCATCTCCATGAAAAAACAAAAACAAAAACAACTGAGTTGCTTGAAATTTCCTATTCACAAATTATTTCACTGTGCCTTCTACTTCTAATCACATGATAACAGTTTGTATGTCATCCTTAGGTCTCTTTTTTTTTTTTTTTTTTTTGCTTTTTGCTGAGGCAATTGAGGTTAAGTGACTTGCCCAGAGTCACACAGCTAGGGAATGTTATGTGTCTGAGACCAGATTTGAACTCAGGTCTTCCTGACTTCAGGGCTGGTGCTCTATCCACTGCGCCACCTAGCTGCCCCAGGTCTCTTTTTTAAATTTATGTAAAAATTATTTTGAAATCCAACTACTCCTCTACACTCAACTCCTAGAAGAATATGCTAGTGACCATAATTTTTCTTTTAAAAAAAGTTCTAATTTTTTTGTTACTTTTGATTATTAGCAAGATGTTTTCCTCTTCAACTTCTATTAATTCCTTCCTTATAACAAAGGAAATAAAAACATAAGTAAAACCAACTGACACTGTAACTGACTTAATATCACACATTCTGCATCTGCAGTCCCCATCATGTTACAAAAAGAGACAGAAATGTTTCATCATCAAATAACTTATGTAGGTTGGTCTTTACAATTTACCAAGATCAAGCAATGATTGGTTCGTTTTCATTAACATGATTATAATCATTAAGTGTATTGTTCAATTAGTTCTTTTTACCTTGTCTTTCATGGAAATGACTTGTTCTCTTTTACAAATGTGAAGTAAAATGTATTTAATTTTTTGATTTTTTTGATTATTTTTTATTTTTTAAACCTTTTTATTTTGAATTCCAAAATTTCTACCTTTTTCTAGTCCCCTACCCACCCATTGAGAAGACAAGAAATATGATGAGGTTGATTTTAAGGGGTAGCAATGAAATACAAATAGTTCAGTATGTAATTTCTGTCTTTGTTGTTATTTTCAATTATGTCTGATTTTTTGTGACCTCTTTGGTCACAAAGGTACTTGATAGAGATATTGAAATGGATTTCTATTCCTTCTACAATCAACTTTTTGCAGATAAACTTAAACAAACAGAATTAAATGACTCTCCCAGTGTCACATATTTAGTAAGTGTCTGAAGCCAAATTTGAATTCAGAAGTTTTATTGAAATCAGGCCTAGCAGTCTATCTACTTTGCAGCTGCCCAAATTTCTGTCTATTTAGAGAATTAGGTAGTCTGAACTTTAATATACTGGCTCTACATCTTTATCTGCTTATTTATGTGTTTTGCCATCCTTTTGATTCTATCCATCTTGTGATTTACTTCAGTTTTACATAGTAAACGCTGATGCTTTTGGAATTTGGACAGAGTATGTCCTTTGTAGCTCAAAGGAACCTAATAACTGGCTTAAGTACTACCTTGCAACAAGATTGGGTCACATAGACATGTACAATATCCTGTGTCAGAATGTATATTTTGCCATCAAGGACTCTCTAGCTTTTAGCATTTTATGAAGGGGAATGTTGGTCCAAAAATATAAACTGCTTTTTTAAATAGTTCAATAAGAAGTTTAGAAAGTCATTTTAATTGCAAACATTTATTGAAAGATCCCCAAATACCTTTAGAAACCTTAACAACTGTCATTTTCAATGGGCTTTTTCTTATACTGAAACATAATTCTCATGCTCTACTAGTTGCTGGATGACTTAGGGTAAGTCATGTAATCATTATAATGCATTTAGTGTCTCCTCTGTGAAATGTTAGAGATGGAATAGATGATCTTTGTAGTCTCCTCCAACTAAAATAAATAATTTTCTGGTTTTTTGTTCTATCTGCATAGGATTATACATATGACAAAAATGATAATAATTAAATTTATATACTAAGTGAATTATAATTGTTAATCCATTTGATCCTCACGAAAGCCCTCTGAGATGGGTGCTATTATTATCCCCATTTTATAGATGAGGAAGCTAAGGCAGAAAGCAATTAAGTGACTTGCCCTTGATTATGCAGTTGACTTTATTTGAATTCTGCTCTTCATTACTAGAAGCCCAACGCCTACCTCTAATCCTAGAACTAGAACTGTAGAATTGAAAAAAGACATTAGAGGGCTTCGTTTTTTAAATCAAGAAGATAAGGTTTAGAGTTGTTTATTAACTTGCCCAGACACGAAATTTGAACCTGCGTTTTCTGACTCCAAATCAAGGTTACTTTTTACATTGTGATAATAATATGTTAACATTGCCTCCCAGGTGAGATGAAAAACAATTAGAAACTATGTTATAAATAATTATCTTCAATAATACTATTAGGTCATCAATAAATATTTTTAACCAAAAATATGTCTGATATATTTGTAGCCATTTCTTCAAAGCTTTATATTATACTTCTATACTATCTATGTCTACATCTATATATATACTATGTATCTTTTTTTTGCCTATATTTGGTTCTTAGATTACTATGTTCTTCTAATACAACCTAATACTGATACAACCAATGAGATACTGTGCTTCATTCATCTGTCCATCATCTATTCATTTATTTGATTGCACATGTTTTGTGTATGTAATTCTTCTAAATGCTAGGATGATAGTTATCACACAATCCCTGCCCTTCAATCGAAATTGAGGAGACAAGAAATGGATTTTAAAATGGCAGATAGAAATTCTTGAGATAAAAGGGTATTATCAAATAATAATATGAAAAGTTACAAGGTAGCATATGATCAACTGTTGAATAAAAGCTACGATTAGTAGTCTAGTGTGGTCAGAAAATCTAATGGGAGGAAGTAAGATTTGAGAAGAGCCTTATTTCTTAAAAATAAATGTGTGATTTAGAGCAATTCCCCCCCTCAATATGACTCTAGATAGCTTTGATTTCTTTGTCTAAACAGTGCCTGTTCATATCCTTTGACCATTTATCACTTGGAGAGAGATTTTGTCTTTCTAAATTATGAAGCCATGCCTTTTCCAATGTTCAAAAATATAATTGAATAATGCATAAAATTTTCCATAAAATTTCTATAAAATTGACTTCTGAGTATTATTAAAATGTTATCATTAATTGTAATTGTAATTGTAGAAATTGTAGAAATATTATTAGAATAAGAGTTTCACTTATAGTACAAGTTGACCATTTGGAAGAAGAAAATATTTTAACATGAATCAATTTGTTTACAACAATTATTATCATTTTAGTATATTCATATATCCAGTTCTGAAGAGTAAGCTGTAGTAGAGCTCAGAATGCTCAACATATAACATTATAACCCATTTTATTGGCTATGTATCTATCATCTATATATCAACTGTCTTCCTGTCTACGTACATGTATACATAGATATATCAGTTATGCATAAATCATATATTATTATAGCTCTCAATTTGTTTTCATTTAAATTTTTTATAATTCAGACTGTTGATTATTTCTAGACATGACAGACCTCATCTGAAACATTAGCAAGTAGTCTTCCATTTATTTTGTGAATTCTGTGTTCATATACTTCTGATTTGCCTCATTTATTTGGTACTTCTATAATTACATGTTTTTATGAGATTTCATAAACTATTTTATAAATGTGAGATATTTTCTTTGATCCAATAAAATAAAATGAGAGCAACTAAATAAATAGTCTTTCATCTCTCCTTCAAAGCAAGAAATACAAATAATCTTTGCAAAGTAATTGTATCCTTGTGGTTTTTAATTTTGACTTTTCTGATAACTTGGAAGATTCTTCCCCTATAAGTTTGATCTGCAAAGCAACTACTTGAAGGTCTTTTTTCCTGATCAATGACTCCTAATTGAATGAAATGTGTGACTTTCAATTGTGGTCTCCACTGTAATTCCTTCCTTCTTTCCCCTCTTCCTCCGTTCATCATTCTGGGCTTCTTTACCCACTGAGTAATAAAGTGTCTTATTAAAAATCAACATTACAATTATCTTACAAAATACCTGCAAGGCTTTCACTGACCTCAGATGTTAATACATTCTCAGAAATTATTTTGGTTTTATTTTGTATATAATTTGTATTTTTAAATATTGCTTCCCTAGATAGAAAATATGCTCTTTGAAGTTAGAGGCTCTTTAATTTTTTCTTTGTATTTATAGCTTCTAAAACATTCCTTGGTACATAATGGACTCGAAAGTCTGTAAGACACCAAGTTTATAAAGTTTTTCCATCAGTTTCTATATAGTTGTAGTCAGGTGACCCTTGCACCTCAACCTCTAAAATGATATATCATTCAAAGGATGAGCTGTAAGCTTTTTTGAGAATTGAGACCAGTGGCTTTAGCTGGCCTTCTGGTGATTCTTCATTTGAAGAATTTAATCTATTAATGCAAAGCCATGCACTAAAACCACTGAAAAGTATATATAGCTTCAACTAGAACATTCATTTGTTTTTCTTTTGCACTGTAAAAAAAAAAGTCTGTTTCAAATCCTATTTGCCCCTTATCTCTGTTTGTTCAGTTGTTTTTAATATCACGTACTGAAAGAATTTCAATAGCTGTTTCACCATGAAGTCATTTGTTATCCTTCAGCAGGCCTTTGCCTGCTGAATTGTAAAGCAGCTTTGACTATTTGCATCCTCCAGATGGAGCGGCATATAAACACTCCCAGATATTTCTGGTAAGTATGAAAAAAAATATCTTATTTGTCCTTTCTGTGAATAAATA
Organism: Myrmecobius fasciatus; assembly: GCA_023553655.1. Taxonomy (NCBI): domain Eukaryota; kingdom Metazoa; phylum Chordata; class Mammalia; order Dasyuromorphia; family Myrmecobiidae; genus Myrmecobius; species Myrmecobius fasciatus. The sequence goes on along the minus strand of JAJPUD010000422.1, from coordinate 563,243 downwards.
AGAGAATGTCAAATTTTATAGACTAATAAATTTGTATGCCGGCACTGACATTGAATCTCTCATGGCCTGCAATGTCACAGACCCTGAGAAACACAATTTTTTTTTTGTTTTCAGATGAATACTAAGTCAAATAGAGGCTCAATAAAAAGCCAGAGAATTTGATTGCATTGTTTATGTCTGCCCAGTAGTCTAATTCAGTTGCAATTTGCCATGAGGAAATGCAATTTACATGTTTCCCAGGATTATAACATAAGCAATCACTCACATATACATGAAAGTGTATATGTCAAAGACATCTCTACTAATGGGTTAAAATGTCATTTAGTACATACTATAAGACTTTCTCCTATTGCATACTTGCAGTAGCATTTTTTGACAATAATGCCTTCTCTAAAGTTAATTGAAATTAATAATAACAATATTTTATACTTTTATATCTTTTTAAATTTTTTGCACAATCTATTTCTTTTTTTAGTTACACATCCATAGAATCATAGATTTAGAACTGGAAAGGGACCTTTAGAGATCATCTATTCCCAACTCCTCATTTTACAGTGGAGACTTATAAACCCACCATGTAGTAGCTTTAGAAATCTCCAGAACTCTATACACTATAAATTAAATTACATTAATTCAAGCTAATCTTAATACATTTTCCCAACATGGATTTTTTTAACTTTTGAATTGAAGTGCATAATGTAGTGATTTGTATCCTTCATATTCAGTTTAATAGTGAACTCCTGCAATATCAACAGTATAATTAATATTGTTTTTACACATGCTGGTTTTCACATTTCATCTTCTAGATTCTTCTTAAGTTCCATATACTATGCTTAAAACAGAGCATAAACATGCATTTTACAAAATAAACAAGATAAAATAATCTTAGAAAATAAAAAGGAAACTAAACTTCATTGATTCTAACCATATGGGAAAAAGACATATAAACTAGACATATAAAGATGATTTTGTACTTAGGTTTTCTAGAGAAGGGGTCTTAAAATTGATATTTATTTTCTTTCACTATTACTATTAAAATGGGAGTTGCTTTTGTGTAAATGTATTAGGCAATATTGATTTAATTTTGGACAATTAATTTTACTGAGTAAGTTTTAGTTGAGTCAGATGAAACATTTCAGACATGGGCACTTAAAATCAATATTAAAATTGTTCCGGAATTACAATCTATCTGAGTTTGGTGGTATAGATATTTCTCCAATGTAAGCTAGAGAATAAGCATGTATTCTGTACAGTGTGGTTATTGTCAGTGTCATTGAGACAAAATGTTGAGAGTGAGCAAAATTTAAAAAGTATGTTCATGTTCCAATTCTATCATGACTTAATCTTTTTTTTCATTTTTTCTAAATGTTTTTAATTTTTTTCATAAATTTTTCTGATGAGTAGCCATTATAAAGGCTGAGTGACATAATGAGAATGAAACTCCATTCAGTGTTATATGATTGTTTCAAATCCAAGATCTACCATCTACTTCCTGTTTGACCAAAACCAAGCTATTTAACCTTATTGGATGTCACTATCCTCATCTATAAAATGAGAGGTCTGGACTAGATGACATTCATGGGTATAGCTCTTCATCTTTGATATTGGAATATTGCTACTCTGAATTATGCTACTTAAATCAACTTGGTAAAAGGAAGTACAATAAATGGAAAATCCCAACATCATTTGTAGAAAGTGATACATATGATATGAACTATTATAAATATTCAAAATTTATAAAGAGATTTAAGATTTACAGAAGGAATTACACATATATTATCTCATTTGATCTCCACAATAACCATGCCCTGGAGGTTCTATTATCATAAAAGAGCTAGATTGTGTAGTGCTAAAACACTGTGCCTTGAGGAAGACCTGAGTTAAAATGTAGCTTCAAATATATACTGGTTGGATGACCCTTACAAAGTCACTTAGTTTTTGAATAATAGTTTTTGCCTCACAGGGCTGTTCTGAAAATCAAATGATATTGTGTCTGTAAATCTGTAAATGTCTATTACATAATAGGTACTTAATAAATTCTTATTCTATCCATTGATACTCCAAGCCAAGAGCTCTATTCATTATGCTACTTAGTTTTTAATCAACATGTTTTCATTATCTAATGGTTTGATTTTTTAAGATGTAAAGCTGGTAAAAGTAATACTGACTATTAATTACTTTAAAATTAATTACTATGGAGTTATCAGACTTTTATCATTTAATGATTCAAAGTACTGCAATGCTTTATGTATGATCAATCATTTAAAGTACTAAGTTAGGACCTCTCTATAAAGTTCTGTTTAGGTACATCTAGTTATATGGCATTTTATCTGGTAGTAGGTTAATAATATTATTGTCTTTCCATGATTTTATTTTTTATACAGAAACATGATATACAGCATCACTGTTTCTTAGAATTCTCTATTTGAACCTCAGTTCTACTATTATGTCTTTCAAACTTTCATTTTATCTGTTGTTTATTGACATGTGTTTTCCAGATTTTCTTATCCCTCATTCTTTAGCCCCAGTGCAATTGGTATTAAAGACCTACATTGAGCCTCTGCTTTCTATATGAAGTTCTGTTAAAGCTAATGGGAATTTTATGCAGAAATAGGGACAGAACAGGGATCTCAAGTAGTCATTTAAGGCTATAGAACAGATCCACAAGACTAAGTTCAGTGCATGGTAAAATGATTGTGCTAAATTTAAAATTACAGAAGAGTTTCCAGCTGTTGGCATGATATGAAGGAAGAGAGCTACTTTTATGAGTGATTACTGTCCCCAGGAGAAAGGGGCAAGTGGAGCCATACAGCAGCTTTCAGATCCTTAGACTGACATGAATATTCTGAAGCACTGATTGGGAAAAAAAAAAAAAAAAACTTCATCATTTTAATGGTTCCTTTTATCAGTTGGCATTAGTATGGGCTTTGAAATTCTAAGACTTCAGGAAAGGGAGCAGAGGGACGTATGCAACTGTAGAAATAGAAAATAATGAAATGAAATGGAATTACTTATTTTTACATCATACTAATAATAAGTTCTTGCTGTTTGTCACTTCATCTTAAGTAACACTGAGCTAGATTTTCTTGATTTGCCAGCTGTACTTAAAGATTTTGGTTTTATGTTTCCGAAAATGTCATCTATTCCTTCAATCACTTGTAAGTCCCCTGTAATCTCTTTTTAATGTAAGCACACTGGAGTTTTCCCTTTTGTTTGCTGCCCTTGCATTATTTACTTTGATCTGCTGTGAGAAAATCTGAAAGTGTGTTGTCCTAAATGCTAGCATCTCACCAACAAGATTTGAAGCCTTGTACTTCACATTGAAGAAAAAGGTTCTTGTGTGAAGACACAGGTTTTGTTTAGTTCTCTGTCCCTGGTGGGAGCCTTAATTGCATTTTCTCTCTCTCACAGTGGCTGGCTAAGGAGTGCCTGCCTTCCCTGCTGATGCTGGAGTCTTCAAGCTCTATTACTCTGTGACGGAGAAAATTCCTTGGTCCAGGAAGAAAAGCTTCAGATTAAAAAAAAAGTGTTTAAATAAGTATTGTCAATTTACCATGCATGGTAAACAAAAAGAAACAATAGAAGAGCTTAACTTTTTTTTTCCTCCCAGGCTATCGCAGAAGTTTTATGTGACCCAGTTTGTAAAATATCACATGCTAAATTTCACAGAGAGGATCAGACCTAAGGGCAAACAAATTAAGCTTTTAATAATAACCAGTAAACAGAAAAAAAAATTAATGGTGTGTCCTTTCTATCCATTCTGATCCATTTCAAATATATATTATAGAAGCTATTCCTGGATTTTATTACAATTGTTGACATATGCCAATTTCTGCCAAAAGAGCTTCTTTATTTAATTTATTGCTTTTGTTTTTTGATTGTGGATCAAAATATAAGTATATCATACTTATATTAAGTATAAGAACATGATTGAATCATTTGTTATGAAAAGGACACAGTTTTTTTTCCTTTACATTAACCAAATGCAGTCAATCTATGAAATCATAACTTTGGATTCACTCGGACTTACCCTTTTTTCATTCTGATAGGGTGTAAGTTAAAAATGTGTTTAGCACTTGTTTTGCATTATTATACTTGAAAGATCCTAAAAATACAAAGTATACTGTTTTGATGCAAGAGTTTCCAAATCTGACACTATTTTGGGGAGTCATAGGAGTGCTTAAATAGATTTTTTTAAATGCAGCAATTAGTGAAAGGCAGCACAGTATTAGTAGGCAGAGCCAAATTCAAAGATAAAAAGAGTCCAGTTGAAGTTCTTCCATATTTTGTCTATATTATCCTGGGCAAATCATGTAATCTTTCATTGCATAGGAGCATTTTCCTCTCTAAGAGTATAAACTACAGATAAAATATTTACAAGTATTGTACAGATTAAGCCTAACCTAGGAATTCCTGATTGTAATGAAGTTATATTCCTAAAATTAGCCAAGGCAATGAAGTATAATATATAGAAAGAATGTAAGCTCTCTAAGTGTCTGTTTTTTTTTTATTTATAACTTTGTATTATTCAGATCTTCTCATAGTTCCTAGCATGTAAAAGGTGGTTTGTTTATTAATTGATTGATTTAAGTTTATTACTGTTGGACTTGAGTTCAGGAAGTTCTGGGTTCAAATACTGCTTCTGAGACTAGCTGCATGACCATGGACAAATCAGGTAATCACTCTGGGATAATTTTCTAAGACTAGACCTTGGTAGAGCTCCAACATTACCAAAAGCACATGTTCTTTACATTATAGTTAGAACAAATAAAATAGGTTATAGTTTCTACAGTTAAAATGTTTCCTCAGTTAGGTATACTAATCTTATATGTCTCTCAGAGGGATGTCAACTTTACCTGTACTCTCTGGGCATTTTTGCTAGTCTTATCTATTTCTTCTCTTCAATCTTTTTATCTGTATTCCTGCCTCATGAATCCTATCTTATGCCTAAAAAGTTTTATTTCTTCTTTTCACTTTGACATCCCCAGTTCATTTCAGTAAGTATGATTTTCTGTTCAAAATGCTGTGCCTCATTTTTTCACAATGATCAGAAGTGGTCTATGAATAAAGAAAGGATATACAAAATTGTTAGGGAACAAAGATGCACAATAAAGTGGTGGACTGATTGCTAAGCAAGTGGACTGACCTGAGACAAAGACTGGAATTTGCATGAGATTGATGGGAAGGTAGCAAAAACAAATGAAGTAGGCCAAGTAGATGAGTTTTGTGGTTGGAAAATGGATATTCTAGACAGCAAAGGTTTCAGTTCCTTCATAGAGGTGGGAAATGGGAATGACAGTCTTGGACATGTCTGTCCATTAGCTAAATAGGTCTTAAGAACCTTAAAGACCACCTGCAGGTGAGGGGTGAGCCCAGGTCAACAGATCAGTTCAGATATATTTGTGAATACTAATCCACCATGAAAACCGAAAATGTTTCCTGGATGCAGCAAAACACAAGGGTTTCCATAGCTTCTACAATATAGCCAAAGTCAAATATTTCATCAGGCAGGTTATAGTGCTACCCTTAAAATATACCATCCTGGGCATGCCTTTATTCTTTTCAGGATTATTGCTAAATTGTAAAGTAAACCCTGAAAGTCATGTTACATTACAAATAATAAAGATAAACATTCAGTTTTAAGTGTATGTGTGCATGTAATAGATACACAGGAGACTTCTTATCTTTAAGATTCACTCTTGGTTTACTTGAACCTTTCTAGTATGGTTACTAAAAATATACTAAGGTATATAATACTATTGATTGTGACTTTATTTTTTCCTATTGCATAAAACATAAATTTAATTCTAACAAATAATAAAGATCTAGTATGAAAGTTCATGAGAAATTTAGGGAGTTTGTACATTCTCATTTGTATGTAAAGACCCAAATGAACTTTTTTTGGAATTCTGACCTAAGGAACCTACAGATATTAGAAATTGACACATTTAAAGTAAAGTCTCAGAATGCATTTTTAAAAACCCTAGTAGGTACCAAGAACGTTTCTTATCCTCCTCTCACCCAATTTTTAATGTGTTTTGATGAAAATCCATTAGCTTTTCTTATTTTCTTGTCTGTCATCACTAGTTAAAAGTATGGAAAGTATGGGAAAAAAACTTTACTATTTAACATCTCCTTATTCTGTATTTCTGTCAAATAAGTGACTATTTGAAAATAGCATGGATATTTTAGATTATTATAATTTGGGAGGTCGGAGGGTGTGTAAAAAGAACAATACTTCAATTTCAAGAATGTTTATCAGTATGGGTAGCCATCTTTACTGCAATTTATAATCTTAGACGAATGACAAATGGCATGGTGTCATTTAAATGACTTTCTTGGCCTCATATAGCCAGGATGTGGTAAATAAAAGGTAACACTTTAATTTAGACCTTCCTGATTCTTAGTTGGGATCTTTGTTCACCTTACCACACTCTCTCTTCTTTGGATTCATTATATACATATACATAGGGCATCTAGGCAATGTCTAGAGTGCCAGCCATGAATTCAGGAGAATCTAAGTTGAAATTTGGCATCAGACCCTAGCTGTGTGACCATGGGCAAGTGCCTTTACACTGTTTACTTGAGTTCCAATTATAAAATAAGTTGGTGAAGGAAATAGCAAAGCTCTCCAGGATCTTTGCCAAGAAAACTCAAAATAATGGGGTCACAAAGAGTTGGATATGACTAATCAACAAAAAAAAATAAAAAAGTTATATATATATATATATATATATGTATATATATATATATGTATAGATGTCTCTGGGTGTGTGTGCACAATTATGTCACAATTATAAAAAAAAAATCTGGAGTGACTTGACCAAAAATATAATGGGGAATATTCTGGTAAGCATTGTTTCTACTGCTTTTATTTCAGCAAATAAATCCTCCAAAATTGATGAATCTGCCAGATAGAAATCTTAGTGATCAGAGAAGAGGGCAAGAACAGCCAGTGCAAATTAAAGGGATTGATGAAAATGAACCTAAGAGTGAAAGATGCATGACTCCAGAGTGGGAATTGGAATCAAGTGGCTTAACTCCTCTAAGGCAACTTCTCTAACGGTCCAGTTTGAAAGATGGAACACTAGCAATAGAATGGTGGTGGGAAGTACATGAGGCAGCCTTTTTTGAAGATGCAAGGGCTCCTAAGAAGTGTTAAGAACTGAGCGCATTGCAATTATGGGGTATACTCTGTGCAAAGGCTACAAGATGGAATATTTTGTGTAAGGAACAATAGGTAGATCAGTTTGACTGGAGTGTGAAGGGAAGTAATGTATAATCAACCTGGGAAGGTGGACTGGAATCTGATTGTAGAGTGTGATCAATCAGTCAATAATCATCTATATACATACCTATATAAGTAATCTTACTATGAGCCAAATACTATATTAAATAGTGAAGATACACAAAAATGGCCAAAAAAACTTTTCTTGACTTAATGAGCATCTTAGCAGATTTAGCATTTAAGTAAATGAGCATATAGTACCAATGCTTTAATGAAGCAATTGATCAAAATTGCTCTTAAAGGAAAGACTCAGACCAGAGCCAAAAACTTGACTTCCAAAAGTGATAGTTATATTTTGAAGCACAAAAATAAAGTACTATACTATAGAATCTCCATTTTTACTCTTACAAGAGCAAATTAAGTAGAACATAGAGACTTATGGAAAGAGAATGATGTCATAAGTAGTTCTTTGAAATAGAGAAGCTACAAGCATAAGAGTTTTATTTCAGAGAGAAGTGTGCCTGTGGAACTTGGTAACCAGGATTGATTTTTACTGGCTTTCAAAGACATCATTAGTACAAAATACCATCCAGTTTAAACAGAGTTGATTTATTCAGAAAGTATTTGGGGAATATCCAAAACATGCATCACTCTTATGAGACTTGCATCACACAGAAAACACTACAGTATACTAAGATACATGGGAAAAGATACAAATAGAGTTGAAGATCAAAAGCAAAGAGAGCCTTTGGTTGTATAAGATATAATTTCATGATTTCAAGATATAGTATCATGATTTTTTCATTATTTTATGATTATCATTGTTACTTCTGCTTTGTTTTTAGTCACAATGTAATTAGGATCGATTTCCAAATTGAACTTTTTTTGTTGAAAAAGTTTTTGGTATACATACACATATATAAATATTTAACTTTAGTTGCTGAAACAAAAAAGAAGAGCAAAAAAAAACACAAAGAACTCAACTTCTTCAATAAATAACAAAATTCACTGCTATTCAAATTAATAACATAATTAGTCTTTCACCAAAAGAAAAAAAAAATGGGAATAAGGAAACAAAAGACAGATGAGTCTTTCTGAAAGAGAATGAGGTTGATCATGATAGGACAAATTTTAACTTGAATTCTGGTATTGCCAATACTCTTATAATATGTAATACTTTCTCATTTCCTTTCCTAAAGTGTTAACAACATCCATATTCAGAAATAGTTTTACCTCAGTATTGAATATAATAATTGATTAGACCTATAATTTATAAAGTGCTTTAAGATCCGTTGATAGGTAAAATGTATTGTAAATGTAAAATCACATTAACTCTAACCATTATTACTTCTTTCAATTTGACATATAAACTATAACACAAATAGCACTGAAATTAAGCTGTATAATAATAGAAGTGTTACTCCTAAGCTATAAATACTACATAAATTTAGATTTGTGAATTTACGTTGTAACTGGCAAATGCCTAAAATTCCATATGTGGTTGACAGAATCCTAATAACTTTATTCACTTATTTAGTTTCCTCTTAAAATTTTATTTGGGTAAATTTTGGTGTTAAGCTGATGCATGCAAATCAGTTTTATTTTTTTACAAGTAAAACAGGAATTATTGTATTATTATGAATCTAGGGTAGCCACAGTATTTTTAGAGAATTTTGAGTTTAAAGATTAAATGTTTGTGATCCCTGCAAGAAGTGTGAATAGTGGGTTTCTACTTTCATTCAGGAAGATATATGCTATTTTTAAGGAATAAAATGTTCTAATTTTAGGGTATTTATTATCTTGAATTTAGGGGATCATAGACTGAGAACTAGAATGGACACGAATTTATCCAATATTCTCAAGCTATAGATGAGGAAACTGAGTACCAGGGAGATTTCAGCTTTGAATTAAGTATCCTCTTTTATTTTTACATTTTCAAATGTCTCTTTCTAAAATTCTGACATTTTGATATTAAGTAGTACATTTAGGAATAGCCAACATAGCTAAAATTCATATAGCACATTAATGTTTGCCAAATTCTTTATATATATATATATATATATATATATATATATATATAATCTTATTAGATAGAATAGAATGAGTTTCTTCATAGTTACTATTAATAAGGTTCTTGCCAAGTTAATTGAAAAACCCTCCTTTAAATAACAGCTGGCCCCTATCTTCCTAATGCAGCATTACAGTGTCACACAAAAACTGATAAATGGAAGGGGAGGAAAAAAAGAAAAACAAAGAAAATGGCTTCTTGTGGTCTTTTGTTTAAGTTAACCCAAAATTGCATCTGCTATATTAGGCATGTCAACACAGAAATTCAGGAGTTGGGTGAAGTTTGGAGCCATGTCTTTTCTACGGGATATATCTAATCCATTATATGCAAGAAAATACATTGCTGAATTAAGGGTAACAGACATGGTATTAAACTTTTTTTTTCCTACATCATTTTCCTCGTAGGTACAAATTAAGTTCCGAACTAACACTCAATGAGTGACTTTCTCAGTGTCTGCTCAGAGTAGATAGAAAAAATGCCACATTGATTAAATTAAGCTTGCCAAGTGGATATTAAATTCAGACAGTTATAGTGAGATTCTCAGATCATATGGTTGTCATATAATTGATTAGAAAGATCAAAGGAAAAGGTCCTAATGTAAACACCAACTTTATAAATCCAGTAATCAAGGTCAATTATATGTTATGTGGGAAAGAATGCCTTATTTGGGTGGTTTCAAAGCCCACTGTAGAGATTCTAATCTAAAAGATCTCAAAGCTAAGCATATTGGAAAGAATTTATTATAAAAAAAATTAGATACATCTCATCATAGTAGTCCCCTGCTCAAAAGTATTTTGTAGCTCCCTACTACCTCTAGGATGACGTCGAATGTATGTATGGCCCCTCATAATTTGACTCCTACCTATCTTGACAGACTTATTTCATGTTACTCCCCTATTTGGGTGAACTACTTTTATATCCTTAGGTTTTATTCTTGACATTAGAAAGTAGAGTTTTACCAGATAATTTCCAGGATTCTTTTTTAAGTTTTTGTATGTCTATTTAAACCATTGAGCTCTAGGAATGAGACTAATGCACAGAGAAAGTAAGGTTTTTAATAACTTAGAGAGGGTAAAATATTCTTATTCAGATTTTGAGAACATAGATCTAGAGAAGAAATTGTTCATGTAAAAAGAATTTAATGTAGGGGGAAATACCTAAAAAATATTTATGTAAGAGACTTAGTAAAGAAACATGGGGAGTATTGGTATTATGTCAGCTTAATCAGAGTTTTTCTCCTGAAAGACAGACAGATGTAGTTTAAGAAATAACAAGAGGGAAATTTTTCTGAATATGGGAGGAAGAAAATGATTTAAAGGAACTTAGGTCTTCTCAGGTTTTGTGCAAGGGAATAACCAAAAGGGGGAAAAAGCTGTAAATCAGATGAAATGATATTTAAATCAAATGTAAGATGAAATGCTCAAGTAAAAGTTTCAAATATACAAGATATCTTTAAGAAGATGCAACAGAATTTACATGAGTCATGAGAAATATAATGTAATTCTAATTTTTAGTTTTATATGATAGTATAGGGAAAGAGCTAAGAAAAGAAAATGAATTCAGTTAAATTAAAATCAACATTTAAGCTTTTTAAAATTATGTTAAATGATGAAAATGAAGAATGTAAAAATATTGACAAAACTAAATATATGAATACTAAATTTTAAAATAAAATTAGTTCATTGATAACTTGATTCTTAATAATTTTTAAGTACAGGCAATTGACCTTGATAAAAATACCACAAAGATAAGAGGACATAGAAGAATCACAAAGCTTCTGTCCTCTTTTTCCTTAGTGTCTTATCCTGTGAATGATAAATAAGTATAATTACTATTCTTTGGTATAGAATGCAAGTAATGCATAGATGTTTTAAAAAATAGAATGCTTCAAATTATAATATGGGATTATCCAAATACTTAAATTCCATTTATTTATTTTCCCATGTATCTGAATGAAACTCATACATTGCAATAACTGTGATGACCACATAACCACGGAACATGACTAAGTTCTAAATCTTTAAGTTAATTCTTAAAGTATTGTAAGAGGAGTCATGAAACTGAACTCCCCCCCCACTAAAACTGTTAACTTTAAATATAAATCAATTGGCAAAGAAGGGCAGCTAGGTGGCACAGTAGATAGTATACCAAGTCTAATGTCAGGAAGATCTGAGTTTAAATATTGTTTCAGTTAGTTAGCAGCTATGTGACCCTGGGTAAGTCCCTTAATCCTTTTTTGCCTCAGTTTCCTCATCTTTAAAATGAGTTAGAGAAGGAAATTGAAAACCACCCCAGTATGTTTGTCAAGAAAATTCCATATGGAGTCATGAAAATCAGACATGATTTTAAAATGACTAAACAACAACAAAAAAATTGACAAACAACTAGTTCCTTGCACTTTGTAATCATTTTAATAAATCTGCTAAAGCTTATAGTATAAAAATGACTTTGAAAAAAAGCATGAAAAAGGAAAGAAATGTTTTGTAAAAATATTATTTAACTCATAGCTGGAGTAAGAAAATTGTTTCCCTCTTTCACTGATTAACTTCTGATGGAAAAGAACTCCAAAGCTAAGAATTAACTTTTGTAGAAATAGTTATTTATTAAATTCATTTCTAATTTTGTTATTGTTTATTTACAATTTTAAACTGATTTATTTTTTAATAAATAGACATTGTTCCCAAAAACCTCTCAACTATTCTATTTATGTAATTCAATGTTTGGCTAGCAAGTGTCCCCCAGAATTTCATACATTACATATATATATATATATATGTATATATATATATATGTGTGTGTGTGTGTGTGTGTGTGTACACATACATTCACATGCATGTATATACATAGTTAAAATGTGGCATAATGATTATGCTACATAGTTTTATAATTTCTTTGCATTGAGAAAACTGTCTCTTGAAGTTTCTTTATTTCTCTCATTCATTTGATAGAGGCCTTCAAAATATCTTAGACACATAAATAGAAGTCTGATCATTTCAACTCTGACATCACTTTTTCCTGAAGCCCATTCAAAGAATCATAGAGTCATGGGAAGAGCATAGAAACAAAATTGAAATTCCTGGGTTTACATTCTGACTTTGCTTGTTAATTACTAGTGTGACATCTGGCAAGTCTTGTTCACATACTCTATTTCATCATTATCATCATCTCATCATCATCATCCTTACTGTTTTTGCTCAGTTATTTCAGATACATCTGAATCTTCTTGACCCATTTGATGTTTTCTTACCAAAGATACGGAATGGTTTGCCATTTCCTTTTCCAGCTCATTTTGCAGATAAGGAAATAGAGACAAGTAACATTATTTGATTTGCCTACAATTCCAGAGCTAGTAAGTATCTGAAGTCAAATTTGAACTCAAGAAGATGAATATTCCTGAGTCTAGGCCCAGTACTATATCCACCATGCTACCTAGTTTCCCTTCTCATTATCATAGTTAGCATTTTTTAATACTTGATTACAAAGGCCTTTACAAATAGTATCTACTTTTATCCTCACAACTATCCTAGCACATAGATGCTATTATTATCCCCATTTTACAGATGAGGAAACTGAGACTGAGAAAGATTAAATTATTTGCCCAAGGTCACACAGCCAGTAAACAGCTGAGGCCAGATTTAAACTCAGAGAGTCCTGATTCCAGTTCTAATGCTTTATCCAATACAGACCTAACCACCTCAATTTCTTCATCTATAAAATGAGTGAGCATTAGTCAATTATTTCTGAAGTCTTGTCTAGTTCTAAATCATGTATTAAATAGTGAGTGATTTAAATTATTTTCTGAAATTAGATAGATACAATTGTATGTATAAGTACATATAGACATACATATATACATTTGTATCTAAATATACATAATTTTAGAAAAAGTATTTTTCCAAAAAAGTATATATATATATATATATATATATATATATATATTGAGACTAAACCTGTGATTTTGTTAATATAATGAAATCTCATATTTAATCAGAGAACTGCTTTTATAAAGACAGGTTGGCATCGTTGCTATAATTCAATTTTAGATTGTTTTCTAGAACACTACTTTGACCTGCTTAGGGTAAGACAATATATGTTATAGTTAGGATTTGAGTCCCTATCTTCCTCAGAGAGGACTGCTCTGTAACCAATATTCTACACTTGATCTTCTTATAATTCTCTTTAAAAGAACATAAAAATAATAATAAATAACTATATATTTTATATGGCCTTTCTCCTTTTGTCAAAATGCTTCATGTAGGTTTGATATAGCAGTAGTATTGGAAGCCATGAGAAAATTTAGTTCAAATTCAGCCTCTAATATTTAATACTAGCTACATGATTTTGATTGGGAATTGGGGAGGTAGCTTCACTTCTTTTAGCTTTAGTTTTAAGTGACAATGTGATATAATGAAAATAGCTTAGTGCTGGAATGAAAGGACCTGGATTTTAATACTGCTGCTGACATTTTACTACGTGTATGACCTTTGGATGACACTTTGCTCATATCATAAAATCACTAGATGACTTCTGAGGCCTTTTCTGTAACAACCTAAATCTATAATCACTTATAGAATCTTTTCCCTTCCTTTTCACAATATGAAAAGATATTTATGTACCATATATTTTTGATACAGTAGAATGATTTGGTTTATCTGCCCAGATATCTGTAATTTATAGAATACTTGTTAACTTGGTGTTCTGTGCTGTGTTATTATACCTCATCCTGTGTTGGAAGTGTTCCAACAAAAACTTATGTTTAATTGATGTTTTAGGATCTCCATTTTATTCATTATTTTACTGTGGTAAGCAAAGAATCAGGGACACAAATTTTTCTGATTCAATTTTCTACATGTTTTGTACTGATTAATTTGGTAGAAAATAATGATTAGGAGGTGCCTTCAAACATGTCTTAAAAAAATTCCCATAAGATCTGGTGTGGTATAAAAAAATGAATGTAGAAGAGAGTGTGGGCTCTTGTAGGAAACCACTTGACAAATTGTAGTAGTATGCTTGACGTTGTGTCCAAGCATCCAGATGCAAATTCTGTAGACTGTCTTTTGTGACAGCAAATGAAACAGATTGCTCACAATGAAAGGGAAATAGTCAAAACTGTCAAAATATTTACATATGGATGCACCCAGTTTCCATGTTAAGAAGTAAGGTTCGTTAACATATCATTTATATAATATAATTTTTGTAATGAAGTTACCACCTTGGAGGATCGTTTAGAATAATGGCCTTTTTTTGTTTGCTCTTAATATGAGAATGATAATATATTTCATGTCTGGAATCAGAAATATGAGATAATTTCAAGTCATATCAGTAGAATGAAGATTAATAAATCTCAAGAAACAATTTTAAAATTATGAAATGTGACAATATTTTTAGAGTAAGCATCATCATCCTAGAACAAGATATCAATGATGATACCAGTTAAAAATAAAAGAATGTCCAGTCATTTGAAGTATTGGTTTAACCTCATGAACATTTCATTAGGTCTTTTGGGAGACAATGCAGAGAGACTGAGTTGTACTATCACACAGTTCATAGGAAATGAAATTAAAGTGTTAAATAAAGATAAACTCATATATTTTAAGAACAAACACAAAATAACCTTTATAGAGATTATTTGTATGCCATTTTCATTGGCTTATTCCAAAGATATATTCTCAATGATAATAAAGTAATAAAAGATTGTTTTCACAGCTGTTTGTCTTTGATTACATATTTCTTTGAAGTTCTGCAATAAGACAGACTTTGAACCTGGAAAGAGATCAAATAATGAATTGTTCTGCTTTGTGAAGCTTAAGAAGGGATTTTATTGTCGAAACATATAGTGCAACATATTTTTTTTTCTTCTAACAGTTAAATAATGGTTGAAAGTCCTATGAGATCATTACAGATGGACTAGATTAAAGGGCTTGGGGCCAAATGTTAGAAACTGTTATGAAAAAAAGAATTGGTGTGTCAGTTTAGTAATTCAGTTTTTATAATTATGAAATCTTTTATTAGTTTCCTTTTGAGTCAAGATAAGGAATTGAAGAGATGCTGTTATAAACTCTTAAACTTATTCATGGGAATCCCACGAGACAGATCCTAAAATTTGCTGTCTTCTTGTGTCATTTAGAGTAAACAGATTCCACAAATTGATCTCCATATCATATATATCTAAAAAGATATTAACATATAGCACATATATTACATATGTGGTTCTGAAAAGTTGTGATTTAACAAAGTGTTTAATACAAATATAGCCCTTCAGAAAACCTTTACAAAGATTTTTATTTTAGCTAATATCACTTAATTGTCCCCTACATGCACTCCAATCTAAACATTATGATTATGCAATATTCTCTGAGCATTTTCATTGAGTAAGTGAACTAAATTGAGCAAAAGTCTTTTCAATCTTTTCTGGGATATTGGTACTGTTGAGGCAGTTATCGAGTGTAAAATGATAATAAGGTCAACATTTCTTGAAAATATATTTAGTTCTTACAAGTTCCATTGAAATAGTATTTCTGCCTATTATAAATACTTGGAAGTTCATGACTATATATCTTGGATAGTGCACTAATGTACAAGCATTAATGCACATATTTTTGGATCTCATTTGCTCAGCATATTCCTTGAAAGTTGTGTCTCTGTGTGTGTGTTATTTAGAAAAACTTTTCCCTTTGTTGAAGATATAAACCTTTCAAATGATAATTCCAGGGGAAACATTAGACAAAGGAATATTGTAACTTTTGAGATTTTTATGATGAAGGTGTGTTTAAGAGATGTCACTTTGATATTTTTACATTATGTCCTACATTTGTCAGCTAAAACCAGGATATTGCCTCAATGAGAAAAAGCATGTTCTGCACTTGTCAAAAGGCAGTAAGTAATGATTAAAATAGCAGTGTGAAACGCTGGGAGATTAAAGTGATGCTAATGATAAGTGAGAGAAGAAAAGGGCAAGCTATATTTTAATCCCTGAGAGAATGGTTAATGACTTCTATTGCCTGAGATTAAACTAAACCTGTCTCATCAGCTTTTTCTGCCTGGTGAAAAAAAGCTCTCTGCACTTTAATTTATTAAAGTCTTTTAAGGAAGCACATTGATCTACAGAGGTTAAACTTTAAAAAATTGTGCAAAATACACACTAAAAATGCTTTCACAAAAGTGTGACTTTGTTGCTTTTAGGCATGCTCACGGTTTTATAAAGAATTCATTGTCTATGCCTTGGTGCATTTAATTAAGGAATATTAATTACTTAAACTAGAAGGTTTGTTCCTTTTAAAAACCAGAACATTTTCATATTACTGATGTCGGCAAAGTGGCAAGTATACTGCAGAGGATACTGGCAGATATGCACAGATTAAGTTACAGTAGTAATTACTGTATCATCTGTTCAGAATAATGCAAGCACTGTTCAGAAGAAATTCTATGGAAAACTTTTTCAAAATTTATGCAGTTGAAATGGTTAGATTGTTCAAATAATTATTTATTTGCTTTAAGTCATTCCTTTGGGCTATATGTTATTTTTGTTCTTGGTACATTGGGTCTTAGCTTGGTCACCCAAATATAGGATTACTTTTGAAACAGGTTGTCCTAATCATGACCTTAAATTTCTTCAACCTAAGGGTTGGTATACACAAGTGATCTGAATCACTTCTCTATTTTGATTACTATTATCATTATTTTTCTAAGTCTCTTTACAGGTGGTAGGGAAGGAAGAGGGAAATGTCACTCTTGCTAAGTCTGGGGGGTAGGGAAGGGCAGGAAAAAAGTCTGTGAATTAAGAAAAACATAATAAGGATTTTAGTGAGGCACTGAAATCCTTTTGATGTGCTTTGTGTGCCATATGTGGGAGTCCATAGCCAACCACTACATTTACCTTTACTTAGGTTATCTGACACAAAGAACATAATTTCTAGAAGGTCAGACCTCTAGAAAATTCTGGTAAGTTATAACAAGGTGAAAGAGTATCTCTAGGTGTATATATGGATCAAAAAGCACTACACTGGTTCAAAAGTTATTTGTCTGTGGTAAGACTGAAGACAGAGATTGTAAACTGGATGTGCTCGTTTGCATATCAATACATAGGATGCTTTTCTAACTCAGATATCTCCTAGCTGTATGGGTGTCTCAGTTGAGAACAAACTTGGCTGATCCTGCTAGCAAAATTCTCTTTGGTAATCTTGTCATTAATATTCTACCTATTCAGATTTGATGTTTTCCTATTGAAAAAAATAAAGAGACACCATGATCATCTCTCATGACTTTTGTTATCCAAGTATATTTTTAAGAAATATATATATATATATATATGTATATATATATATATATATATAAAACACTTTTGAAGCAAAGGATTTTAAACTCAAATCAGGCTTTGATGTTAATGAAACACCAATTTTTCTGAAGGCCATTCAGCTCTAATGAGCAGTTTCTTATAAAAGAACATTTAATCAAGGTTTATTTTTAACTTGTTTAAACAGATCTAATAGTTTGTGCTGATTTCATTTCAGTATAATAATTGCTAGCAATCCTATTAGTAAGTCGTGGTACATGGAAGTTAACACAAATTCCATTCTAATGAGAACGGGGTAAGAAAATCCTTGTAGCTAAGGAAAGGTTTGTGTTAGACTGGAGCAACAGAAGCATTTGGGCATTCTGCTGACAGTAGATTATTGTTGTTTCTATACAGATGTTACTCATGAATTGCTAGAGTTTATATGATTTTTACTAGCCTATAGAGAGGCTGAAAATTCATATTGTCACCATGAGTAAAAGAAAGATATAATAGTGATTTTGAGGGTCATCTTGAGATAATACACCAAATTTGTTAGCCAAATAATTTTAAATGAATATTTGCTTGTATAGACTACTTGTAGGACTTGGGGTTTGTTCCCATGGGATATCAAGTCTTTAGATGCTACTTTTACTTATGCCTCATATAGGAAGGAATTAGATTTTCTTAGGCTATAAGATATGTAATTGCTATACAGGAATAAACTGTATATGTCTTCTTGTCTTAGGCAATTATTATTTTTCTTCTGCATGTAGATCCACCATAGTGGCTCCATCTAGGGTGGTGGATGATTTCTTTCTTGTATTTTAATATTTCTTATGTTCTCATGCAATTTTTAGCTTTTCCAGTATGGTTAACTATTTTTTCAATTATATTTTTCTTTGTATTTTACATTAATTATTTTATTGTTATTCTTTGGAATTTTCTTCTCTTTAATTTTTTACTTAATAATATTTTATATAGTTTTAAACAATCATTTTTGTAAGATTTTGAGTTTTAAATTTTTCTCCTTCCTCCTTTTCCACCTCCCTCTCTAAGAAAGAAAGTAATCTGATACTGGTTATACATGTACAATTATGTTAAACAATGCCTATATTAGTCACATTGTGAAAAGAATCAGAACAAAAGGGAAAAACAAAATAAAAATATGAGAAAGAAAGTAAAAGAGTGGAAATAGTATGGTTCAATCTTCACTGAATATTTCTTCAAGTTTTACAGATACGTTATTAGTGGTAATATTAGTTTGTGCCAACTATATGCCTCTGTGTCACGTGGTAGTGAAATGTAGTAGTCAAGTGGTTATATTACTTCCACTAATCTGATTTACCTAGTTTTCTCAATATTTATATGACTTGGAAAAACTCACAGTTATTCTGGTCTCAGTTTCATAGAATTATTGCTTAAGAGCTAGAAAGAACCTTAGAGGTTATCTAGCCCAATCAACTTAGTATATTTAGAATGAAATTAAGGCCTTGAGAAATTAATTGACTTCTCCACAGTTATAGAACTAGTAAAATTAGCGTCACACACACTAGAAGAGACCTCATAGGTCCATTTCTAGTCTAACCTTTTCACTGATGAGGAAAACTGTGATTTGGGAAAATTAAGTGACTTGCCAGAGGCCATATAGATAGTAAGTGTCAGAAAAGGAATTTAAATTCATGTCTTTGGATGTCAAATCTAGTTGTATTACAAGTTATTTCACTATAAAATGAAGAGTTGAACTAGATGACATTGAAGGTCCTTTCCATTTCTAAATCTGTAACTTAATAAAATGGCCATCATAGGCATTTTTAATTTTTGGTCTACATCTTTACTCATTAATTCCTTCATTATTCATTAATTCAATTAGTTCATTTTTTTTGCTCATTCATTTTTTAGTGTTGAAAATACCTAGTGTTTTTTTGCCAATGAACATCAGCACCAAAGATGTAACTTAGGAATCTTAGAAGGTGGTTTGGGACACTGAGAGGTTAAGGAACTTGCAACTAGTCACACAATTAGTATTTTCTGAAACAAGGCTATTTGGATCATTTGATAAGACCAACTTTCTATTCCATATACTCCAAATGCCTCCTTTTTATAAAGAATTGCTCTATGTAAGGCGGCATTGCTTAGAAAAGGCTTTGCAATCTATCAGATTATATTATGGAATTTAAGAGTGAGGAACATACAAACAAAAACATAGTGATCAATTCTGTTAGTGATCATGTAAATGGAAGCAGTTAAGGATGCCTGGAATAGAAATGAAAGTGAATCTCAGCCAAGTTCAGGTTATAATCTTTTAAACTTTTTATTACTTAATATGACACAGTGACATTTAAAATATGGAGAAATTGAAGATAAATAATATGGTGTGAATGGCAGAATTGATTTAAAATTTTAAAGCTGTACTAAAAGTATTCTAATGCACTGAAGGGCATCTGTAAGTTATACATTGTTTATAGGTTTCTGATTGGAATCTCAAAGCATAATGTATTACAGCTTGCTTTCTTCCATCAGATAGAAAGAATTTGGTCTGGAGAAAATAGTGAATAATAAAACTTTACTGGAATTTATTGGTAAAATGCTCTTTTGCATATAAATCCCCGGCTTTTTGGTGAAGGCCTTTATGCATATGACCCTATCTTCTAATGTCAATTTTAACCAGTAAATGAAATGTTTGTTGTCCTCCTCCCACTTCCAGTGATTTCTTCATTTCTAAGAAATTTCCAATTATGTATTCCTAGGGGATGAGGGGAAAAATATTTTTAAACAGCAATGTAAGAAGTGTCACTTTTACCATTGTAGCAAAAGATAAAATTTTTAATGATGGTGGGATGATTTAAAAGTGTCTCTGATATTTAGGAACCTCAGTACTGATTTATATAGAATATACTAGAAAGAAAAAGATCTCCACAGAGCAAATGGAAGTTTTTACTGAAGTTGAAAGTTTAACAGAAGTCATGTTGAGATTTTTGCAATTATTAGAAAAATAATACAGCACTCTTAACATTTCATTTAATGTGTTCATGAAAATTGTTTTTACAGGTAGGAAAACTTAGAAACTTTTAAAAACAAATTATTGACTTTAAAAATGTAATGTTTACATGACATTGGTTTCAAATTTAGAATATTTTTGGCCAAAAACCACTCAAATGAACTATCTAGTTTAAATCTCTTTTTTTGTCTTACTACAAACAAATGCATAGTATTTGTACTTAATGCTTTGACACTCGCACTCTGAATACTAAGTTGGTATGTATTTACAAATGTGAAAGAACCTATGGTCCTTTCATGCAGCAGGTCGTCATAGAAACTAATTAACTTTCATTTCTATGTCAGGGAAAAGTAGTATAATACAGATGTAAATTGTAGCTCAGAAACTACAGTATGACAAACTAAAGAAAAAACATCAGAACCTTCAGAAATTTAGTAATAACAATTTAGGATGTTAAACATCTATCACAGTTGTGGGGTTTTTTTAATCCACAAATATAATGCTTGAATAATCTTTCCAGATTTTTAAAAACATTTTCCTTGAGCTGTTTTAGCAATTTAAATGGTATTTGGCAAACAAAAGGAGTAGTGTAGCAACCATCACACAATGCCAGGAAAGGTTTTTAGCTTAAAGATTTTTCCATATCAGATAAATTTTATTCCAGCTGGTTTCTTTGTTCCAAAATTACTTGTCTCTTATAAATTATCAGAAATATGAGTTTGTCCATTATATTAGAGACCATGGAAATATACCTAAAATTACTTTAGTTGCATAGCATTAGGAAACAAATTCCCTAAAATTGTGCTATCTTCCTTTTGCTATATATATTTTCTCTAGCTTGGGAAAAAACATGTAAGATATGTTTTTGCTTGCAGAGTGAAATGTACTTCCTGAGAAGTTTTCCCATAATCAAAATTATTTTTAATTCTAATTGATGTCAAAGCACCTTAGTGTAATGCAAAGTTTTTCCATCTATAAGCAATGACCATTGGATAAAGGAGGTAGACAGCAAACCAGTGATTTGTGGCAAATTATGCAATACAAGAGCAAAGAGGAGGGGGGAAAGCAACTTTTCTTCACTAGGAGAAAAATTGTTTATTAGAATGCTTCACATATTGTCATGCAGCTATGAAATAGAACACAGAATTGAAGCTGTGTGTTTTTGGACGGATTATTTAACCTTTCTGGACTTCATTACTTTTTCTCTGTAAAATGATCTCTAAAGTCCATCTCAGCTCAAAATCTGTCATTTTATAACTTGATGAAGATTAAGGACTTGGAGTCAATGAGAGGTCAGAAAATTTATTTGAATATATATGAATGCTTTCGGACTTGCTAAAATAATGATTTTATCTTTTATTCCTAAATAATACCATTTTTACTCAAAAAAGTTACGAATAAAATTCAATTCATTTCAAAATGTTTAGTGAGTACATACTGTCAGCTTCCCAGGAGGCCAGTTCATACAATACAATAACAAATTTGTTTTCTTTTTTTATATTTAGATCTGTAATCTTAGAATATCAACCACTTCCTATCCACCCCAAAATCACACAGTAGGCAAAGTGTTAAAAGGCTAGGAAAATATTATTTCATCACTCCTGTTCCATTAGAATTCACTTGGGTGGCTGAGAAAATGGTTTATGGATTAGAGAGAGAAGAACAAGCTAAAACATTTCATACCTTCATCTCTGATAAATTCCCCAAACTCATTCTTCGCATCTGAGCCATAAATAACAACCTTGCTTTTTGCTAAAAAGAGCTTTTTTTCCTACACCAGGTCTTTTGTCTTGGAGATGAATGCTATAATAAATTTGAAGTCTTAGGGGGGGCATTGTTTGAACTATAACATTATGGTTTACAACTGTTGCTTCTATTATGAGGAGGATAAAAAGCGACTATGAAGCTTGATCTCTGTCATGGAAATGGATTAATATTTCAGTCTTCAACTTGGGTCAAGTGTATGATTCTCCCCAAAGCAATTCACCATGATTAATTTTTATTATGTAGGCATTCAGATACCCTTTACATTCTCTTGTGCTTTCTCCCCCCATATTACCCCCAAATAATGTCATGACTTAGATTGCAAATATGACAGCAAAGTCACAATATTGTTTTGTGTTTGTAAAAAATGTATAATAATGTACCAAGGATCTAAGGCTATTAATTTCTTCACGTGAAAATTATAACTCAGGCAATCAATTTAATTTTATATTGGGTATATAGTGTATATTTTAATTATTATATAACAATTTAAATATTGAAATAATTTAATTGTTAAATACCAGTATACTGGTTGCCATTGTTATTTCCAAATTTCTTAAGTATAACTATTTCTTCAGAGTAAAATTTTAGTCCTTTCCCTAAACCCCCAAAAGGTTGTAAATTATAGTATAAATAGTCTGACAAAAAAAGACTGATTCTATCAGATATTGTCAATATGATCAATTATGAATGAATTGGTTGACTGGATGTTATCAAAATGAAAACTCATTTGCTGACATTATACTATTATGTTTTTACTACTCAGTCAATAGATTATAAATTGATTTGATTTCTAAATTATAGATTGTAATCTCCTTGAGGTCAGAGGCTGAGTAGTTTTCATAATACATGTTTTAATAAATGCTTGTTTAGTTTAATTGAACTAAACTTAATTGGTATGTTAAATCCTACATGAAATTGGCATTTTTTTCCTGCCTCTCATTACTTTTAAAAAATGAAGACTTTTTAGGGAGAGGTGAATTATTTTTTTTTGGAAGTTGACCTATCTGCCAAAGATATTTTATTCAATCATCCATCTTCCCTGAGCACTGACAACCACTTTTTGTGAGCATGAACTTATGTACATAGTAATTTCCCCAAATATGATATTTATTTAGCTTCCAATAACATCTAGGAAGAAATAACCTGGTTGTTTTTGCACACTGACAAAATCCAATTACTCAACAAATACCTCTTTGACAAATATATTCTGTGGTCACTTGTTACTTCTTTCACACTTCATCCCCCTTCCTTTTTAAAAGCTCTGACATTTCATGGATATGAATATACTCTTTACTCCCATACCTTACATTTCATGGCAGATATATTAGTAGTCCTAATTGTAGTAGTAATAATGGTACTCAGACTGGGTAGCATTTATATAGTACTTTGAAGTTTGTGGAGTGCTTCACAAATAGTTCATTTTATCCTTACTTTAACTTTGGGAATTAGGTGTTACAATTATGCCTCCTTTATAGATGAGGAAACTGAGGCTGAGGGATGACAAATGATTTGCCAAACTTTGCCTAGTTAGTAAGTGTTTCTGATTTCAGAACCCACACTATATCATTGTGCCACCTAGCTTCCTAGATAGGTAATTAGTAGTTAATGGTCTCTTAATTAGTTGCTTTTCCCAAAGTGTTTGGTGATCAGTCATGAGCTCCTCTTTTCTCTTTTGATTATTTTATATAACATCCTTCATTTGGCATTTGTAGATGGCAGGCATGACTATTGAAATGTTAAAGTATAATAAATAGGTTCTTATAAATTTTGTTTATAAACCTAATGATTACTTAATTATTCAAAACTCTGCAAAGCAGAATATAAACATAAATTGGCCCTCTGCCCTGTAGATCCTTAGGATTTTCATATCACATAAATATTTCGTATCACATAAATAATACATATAGGTAACACATAGACATGTAGCTTTATTTTCCTGCTTTTGTTCTGCAACTTTCAATCTGTGAATCAATCAAAAAGCATTTATGAATTGCCTGTAATGCATAGAGCGCTATGCTAAAACTTTGATAATACAAAAGACCAAAGTAAAGTGGCATGCATTTGAAGGAAGGGGAGTTAAGGAGAAACATTCACATCTATAGAAATATACCAAAAATATATAGCAAGTATGGTCTAGTTCCATTGGAATGAACAGGAACATGTACTAATTAACATGCTCATCCTCTTATTTTCCATTGGATTACTCTTGCTAGAGATGGCAGATGATTTTTAAAAAATTATAGCATGGGGAAGAAAATTTCCTAGTCACAACTTTAAAGTCTCAGGGTTGAAGGGTTGAAGGCTTAGCACAAACACTGGGCAGTCATTTAATAAGTGCCTACTATGTGCCACATACTCTCCTAGTTGCTGGGGATACAAATACAGGGGCTGAAAAGGTCTCTATGAGGTATCTTTGCATATGGGAAAGGGAGATATAAAATTTTAGGGTAGAAGACACTAAATAGTGAAACAGAAAGAGAGAGAGAGAGAGAGAGAGAGAGAGAGAGAGAGAG
>JAJPUD010000422.1:497243-538384 GCA_023553655.1 Myrmecobius fasciatus | reverse complement strand
AGAGAGAGAGAGAGAGAGAGAGAGAGAGAGAGAGAGAGTCAGAGAGAGACATAGAAACAGAGACCAAGAGAGAAAACAGAAAGAGACAGACATGCATGCATGTGCACGCACACACACACACACACACACACACACACACACACACAGAAAGGGAGAGACAGACAGAGACAGAGTGAGTGACAGAGAGAGAGACACATATAGACAGAGACAGAGGCAAACACATATGCACAGAGATAGGGGTGAGATAGAGAGAATAAGAATATATTATGTTAAACATCAGACTTGTTGAAGAATCATCTGAAGAAATGAACTATAATGTATAAATTTAAATTTAAAGAGATATCTCAGTAGGATTCAAGAAATATTTATTGAAGACCTACTGTGTGGAAAGCATATTGCTAAGTTTTTTTTTTTAATCCTATCATTTTGGATTGACTAGAGGAGTATAACAATGAAGTCAGATGAGGGGGAAAAAAACTTCAGCACACTAAATTAAAAGGAAAACATTGTAATATTTGGCTACAGAATGAAACGAAATGTTTTACTCTTGATAATGAATGGTGGGAGTGGAGGTGCCTACTTGTGCAGTGAGAAATAATAAGTCAATTTTTGAAAAGGTATACTACTATAAATTTAAAGGAAGTAATTATCTAAAAAACCCAAAGTTTTTATTACTAGAGTAGAGATGTAGTTTAAACTTGTCCCTTTGTACTTTTTATTTGCTTACTGATCAGTTTCACACATTACTGATATCCCAGTAGGTTCATTAGTTCTTTTTTCCCCATGCCTCACAAAGGAATGTGATGAAAAGATGAGAATATGTTGTTAACAAATGAAAACACATTTCATATATCTTATGCCTAAAAACAAAGCATCTGTAATTCAGTGGATAAATTTTACAAATGAAAAAATCTACTTACTATTTGAACCTGACTTTCATCTGTTATGTATATCTTCAATACAACAGAATAAAAAATGGTTCTCTTTGGTATATTTTATTTCCACCAATCATTCATAGCCACCTACAAAAATAAAGTATGGTATTTTTTGGGATTTTTTTATTTCCTATGATTATAGATATAGAGATATAGGAGATCTTAGAAGCACTTCAGTACAAACCCTTCAATTCACAAATAAGAAAACAGACTTATGAAAATGTTTGGTGACATGCCCAAGGTCACACAGGCAGTTAATAAAGCTGGAATCAATCCCAGGTGTCCCTAATTCTATAGCTAATACTCTCTATTTCACCAATGCAAGAATATATGCATATAAGTGAAGGCAAAGTTTGTGTTTGTCATTGATTCTTCACTTATGTCCTAGCATGATAAGCACCTATGGAGTTTACTTGTAGGACGCCATCAGGCTTGCCAAAATGCATCTCCAAATTTCTTTATTTACTGCTTTTTGTGTGTAAAGGAGCTTTGCTTTATTCCTTTATTATACACTGAACCTCTAACCCAGGACAGCTGTTTTTGGAAGAAGATATGAATTAAGGAATATGGATTTTTATTTCATTCACTCTACAAAACAAATCTATCACTATCACTAGGGAAAAAAGAAAACAAAACCCTCTAAATACATGTCTCACTAATGGAAAGTTAGTAGTCCTCTTTTGTGAGAGTCACAACACATTTCAGATACTGCTAAAACTGGCAATAATCATAATTTCCAATTTTTTTTCTTGAAGCATTCTCATAATCCCTTTGTCTTGAATTTCTGCAGAAAAATATAAATATTCATAAAAGATGAAATTATTTGTAGAATAGAGTCCCAACAAAAAAAAATTGAATGTAACTGTGCTTAGCTGAGAGTTTCTTTTAATCCCATGTTATATTTTCCCAAAAAGCTCTTCAAAATACGTATTTTGGGATGGACAACTTACAAATACTTTGTCTTCTTCAATTCTTATTGATAGAATTGTATAAATATTAAATAGAAACTGATTCTTATCAAGGTATTTTATTAAAATAATATCTGAAGAGTAATGATTTGTTCAAGAAGTTCAGGATTAGGATTGAATAATATGATGTCATGCCACTTTTCCCTGAGGATTTGCTTCTATTTACTGAAAGGCATCATATATAATGTACAGGGAAGGGTAAATTGTGTGTGTGTGTGTGTGTGTGTGTGTGTGTGTGTGTGTGTGTGTGTGCAACCAAGAATTTAGACTTAAGAAATAAAATAGCATATAATATGCAGATCTAGACAAAATCACAAGAGAGAAAAGGGCTTATGAGATGAGAATCATAATTTAAACTCCTCAAACTCTGTGCGCATTCCAGATCTCTTGACAGTACAGTGAATTAGAGGGGAAAAAGTTTGACTTGGATTGACCTATCGGTGTTGTAATGATGATATCAAAGATGTTGATGATGGTCTTGGAGTAAAAATAGGAATGATCAATAAAGAGTTAAAAAAAAGCACAATTAGTGGTCTGATAATTGAATTGTGTTTAGAAAGATAAATAGGTCAATGGATGTTTTAAAAAAACACACACATCACAACAAAACCCTTGAGTTCCTAAATAAGCCAGGATCCATTTTTTTTCATTATTAGTAGACAAGGCTGTGTCCTTTCCTTTGAAGATGGTAACGAGTTCTATGACATTGCCACTCTGAGTTCTTGCTTCATTAGATTGGGTGACTGTTTATTTGAAATTGTAATGAAATATTTACTTTATAGAGCTATAAGGATTAACTGTGATAATTGAGTGAGGTTGATCTGGAGTTTTCAGTGTAATAGGTCCCCCTTGTTTGAATACAGAGCTCAGTGAGAATGAACGAGCAAGTGAGTGTGTTTCAGCCTGTCACTTTCTCTCTACATGTTGCTTTTTCTTCTGGAGATAAGTGGGCCTAATGCTGAACAAATACTGGAAATCAGAAGCCACTGAGAATCATTCGCCTCTTGCTTTCCCATGGCAGCATGATAGACGCTCAGTCAAAGAGCCCCCTCCTCTCAGCAAAGCAACAATTTTGTCACCATGAGCAAATCCAATTGAAAAGTCCCTTGGACTGAGAGGAGAACTCCAGTTGTCAGAATCAGCAAACAGAATGAAAAGAACTAAGAGGAGTAAATTGGCACCTGGTGCAGCCATGGCGGCTTGTGATAGGCTCCTGCATTGTGTGGGATAGACATTCAGCCATTTTCAGATATAATGGGAGAAATTAATGCAAATGAGTGAATGGAATGAAATGTATTTTAATGCAGATTTGAGGGACTCTCCCGAACTGCTTGATAACAAGTAGATGGAAGAAAAGGCTTACATTGTGAGGACTCATTTTTTCCCCATTTCTTCTCACTAGTGGCTCATAAGGGCCCTTTGTTCTCTAAGTAAACTCTTTCTAAACTATTGACATTGCTCATTTATGTGAATTTCAGATTTTTTTTCTGACAAAGTAGCCTTGGGTGATCTGGGAAAACGTTAATTGCAAGAGGACAAGGAAACTGGCTGAAACAAGAAATGCAATCAGTAAGTGTAATGTTGCAGTTGTCCATGCCTCATTATAACATGCATACAAGGCAATAAAATGCATGTTTCACAAACAAATCTTTTGACAACTATAGTTCAAGAGCCTCCAGCTGTCTAGCTTTACATCTATGTCTTTTGGTTTTGGAATCATTACTGAAGCTAAACTGGATTCCCAGAGTAGATCTTCCTAATCATGCAAAAATCTTTCAAAAACAACACCACATATAAAAGAAAAGGTGTTTTCATTATTTAAACACTTTTCTCCCCTAAATTGACCAGTGAAATTTTTTCCTATTTTAAATTTTTTTCTTTGTTTGTAATATGATATTTAATACAATGGAAGGGGGGGAAAGCTTACCCTAAATTCCTATGTCCTCCAAAGAGTAAAAAAAAAAAAAAAAAAGGCATTCTTTTCCAAACCAGTAGCTGAAATGTAGGGGCTTAATCTCACAAATCCAAGCTTGTCATGTTTTTCACTGAAACAGAAATGCTCAGAGTTATTTTAAAAGAGACAAAAATAGTTAATCAGATGAAAAGGTCATCAAGTGTAAGTGCAGCTTGAAACTGTTAAATTATCAGACCCAGGAGTAAAGCAGCCAGAATAAGGAAAGAAAAAAAAAAGGTAACAGATTCAGCATTGTCCAAAAGTTCCAGACCAGTGATTAATGTGTAAGATAATGGACTTGGGAAATGAGTAAACACTCCCCATGCTCCCTGCTTTGTGCTTGAATGACTTGATGACAAGGGCAGAGCAAGGTGAGAATTTAAACAGGACCACAGGAAAAAAAAAAAAAAGACAAAGACTAGCAACAACATAATGTGAGTAGGAGTTTACTACTACTATTTGATGCAGAAAGGTACATAGTAACTTTCTTAAAAGCAAGCTTTAAAACTGTACTAATATAAACTTCAATACTGGCATTTACTTACTGTTGTAAATGATATACCTCTTATTAGTGATTCAGTATTTAGAAACTTCTTTCTTATTTATTGAATCTGAATAATGAAAAGGCATTTGAGGCATTTATGTTCAATTGAGATTGTGCAGAAAAAGAGATATGGAGAAGGAAACAGATATACTGAAAATCAGAGACACTAGAAAGAAAAACAGAAATTTTTCCATCAAATTCATCTATGCTCTAATTTTTGCTACTCTTTAATTTGTAGGAAGTCAGGTCTATCTGAAGGTATTCTAAATTGTAATCTTATATGCTTTCTTGTTCCTTTTTCTTGAGAAAAACAAATACCAGGAGGAAACAACTACCCTTTATTTGCTGTCACCTATATCTCTAGCAATTTATAAACATTTGACAAAAGAGGAACATTTGGTCCTAAACATTATGGTGGTTGAAGCAGCCCTCTCATTTTATTTTCTATATTTTTTCTTGCACCAAAAGCATATGTACTCCTATGTATTTTCCATTGGTCTGTTCTAACTATGTCAATAGTTTAAAATGATCAACAATGTCAGTCTTAAATATGGGGATTTGTTGAACAAAATAATCCCCAAATATAGTTCCTGTCAATCTATTTAAATACATGGGCAATAGCTGACATTTATACATTGGATCTTTATCAATCTCTAAAGACAAACTAGCAATTTTACTGCACATATGATACCCAATACCTTTAGTAGTATTTAACGAACTTTGAGCATTCACCATGAAGTGGCTATTACCATTGACAGCTGTGAGTCTCTCAAACAACTCTCAGGTGATTGCTTCACATTCCTTTACGGGCCTACTTCAGCACTGATGGAGACAATGATATTATACATGCAGTGCTTGTAGAATGGCTTTAAGCCACAAAATAGGCAAGAACTCCTGTTAACATTAACTTTTTATACTAAAATAGGACATAGGATTTCTTAAATTTGAAGTGATTTTACTATTTATAACGATGACTTCATGCTACAAAATAAAACAAAAGAGATTGAATCTTGTATAAAAAATGACATCCAACTGACTTTTATTATTATATGAATTTGAAGATAGTATTTTCATTTGTAATTTTAATTTGAGCATTAGTGACCAAGGTATATAATTTAAGGATATCATTCTCAATTTATGCACACCTTGAAATAAATCCATGAATAATTTTTGTTTTCTAAATCTCAAAATAGCATCAGAATTTCTTAAATATATAGATATGTGAACATGATGAGCTGAAGAGAAAATAAAATTAATGCAGATCATTGGTCACCGAGATGAAATATGCCTAAGTAGTTTTATATTCTAACTTCTCTAGAGTTTATCTTGCCTTTTAGGTGGCATTAGTTTAAGATGTACATGATTAATGTGTTTTGTAACAAATATCATAGCTGTGAGAAAAATGCTATCTTGTAGCATATGTGGCCATGTGGCAAATGTCACCAATTACTAGAAATTATTTTGAAAACCAGAAATTTAACCTTCTTAGTTACTAATGTGTTCAATCTTAAAAAAATAAAGAATAGTTATTTTTCCAAGTACACTAAGGCAAAACTTTAAGAAAGATGCATAGTTTTTTTAAAAAAAAAATGATCATTTTTAGAACTCCTCTAATTATTATTTTCACTTATCACACAGATCTACAAGGTTATTTTATCTTGGGCAGATCACTTAACCACCTTAGGGCACAATGTTCTTGTTATTAAATCAAAGGGGTCAGATTAACTGGTTTTTAAGGCCCTTATGTTCTGGCATTTGGAATTTTAGTACTCTGCCACCACCTCCTTTTTATCCCCAGATTTCTAGTGCTGAGCTACCTTCTACTTATTTTGCTATTTTAAAATTTAATTAAATTAATTTTATTCTGATGTGCATGACATTAAATAATTATAAAAAGCATAACAATGTTAGGCTATTTAAAATTGCATTTATTTATATTTATATTTAATTAATTCATTTGTTTGTTCATAATTGTATTTAAATGTTTCAAAGATCTTCAACATTCTTTAATTTAAAATTGGCTTTTCTTTCCTTGTCATGGACATGAACATTAGCTTTAAAAAGCACCAAAAAAGTATTTGTTAATATAACTTACTCGTCAGGTGTCATGGGTTTCTTTTGAATTCACATAAAAATTGTTTATTATGTATAGAGAAAAATGTTTCTTAATTTGAAATTTTTAGGATAACTAAATACTTTTTAATTTAAAATAAACTTTCTTATTGTAGTCAGAAGTTTTAATCATTTTATTTCCTTCTTGATTAGGATATTAAATCCTGATGTTAAATAGGCAAAAACTTCCATTATACAATACATAAATTAAAGATATTTTGATTCTCATTTATATGTTAATACTGGTTGTTTTAGTAGCATGTGATGTGGATGATACAGATAAGAATATTATGGTAAATACAATATTCATAGTCTTTGATTTAAATTACAATTTCTAATACTGAATTAAAGCTTTACCTGAATGTAAATTCTACAAAAATATTTGTAAAAAATTTCTACAAAATTCTACAAAAATAAGGAGCAACCTGGTGGGTCAACGAATAGACTGATCCTGGAGTCAAGATGACCTGTATTCATATCTAGCCTTGACACATCATACTTAACTAGTTCTGTAAGCTTGGGCAAGTCATTTAACCCCAATTGCTATCAAAAACATAAAAATAAAAATATTTTTGTAAAAATATTGTTATACAATGAATGAATATGTAGAATATTTTACCTAGAGCAAAGTTTAGCACCTTTTCTACAGAAGAGGCTAAAAGGTGAAATAACCAAATCAGAAACTGACAAAATAATATTGCTAATGATTATATACAAAAATAAAGATCTCGCCAAAAAGTATTATTTTCAGATTGATTCCTCCCCTCCCCCAAAAAAGCCTAGTATATATGCCTTTTTTAATAGAAGTAATTTTGGCATTATTTTTTTACCTGAGTAAAATGAACAAGTATAATTATCTTATTACATGAAAGTTGACCTTTTGATCCATCCAGTTTTGTTTCAAGAAAATTTATATTGCATGGATTCTTCTCAATCTTATATCAAACCAACCCTACCATGCCCAAGTTTATACTATTGTTGTTCTTTTTTTCCCATTAGGACTACATATTTTCTTAATAAATCAGAGAAATGTCAAACATGAAATACTTTTAATTATACCACATAATGAGGATAAATACATCAAGGTTCTGAGTCCCATTGTGGCAAAATAACTAAAACAAAGGCATGATGTATATTATACAAATATATATTTAATACAGTTATATTAAGTATCTTATGTTAACTTAAGGATTAAGTGATATATGAGTGTATGTGTTTCATTGAAAGAAAGCCAACATGCTAAAAGTCTTCTTTCTTAACATTCCATAAACAATGAAGCAGCATAAACTAGATTCCAAAAGAGAAACTAAATGTTATATTTTTCTTGTTCATCCAAATTTGAAGAAAATGATTATCTTGGTGTATTTCTCAATGGAAAATAAAAATTAAAAGTTTTTGCCATTAGATTAAAAAAAATCTAAATTGTCAAAAAAAATTTTTTTCAAAGGCTCTGATGACCTTAGTCAATAACTAATACTCCAAGTTAGATACCAAGAACTTTTCAAAAATCCTGGAAGAGTAGAGAAGGAAGAAAATGGAAGGGAATAAACATGTAATAAATACCTCGTGTATGTCAGTATATGCCACTATGCTGCATGCTTTACAAATATTATTCATTTGATTCTCAAGACAGATGAGAGAGGAGCTATTATTAGTAGAAAGAGGTTAAGTGATTTACCTAGAGTCATGTAACTAACAAATACCTGTAGCTAGATCTGAACTCAGCTTTTCATCACTCCAGGAGCAGTACTCTGTCTCCTGAGAATCACCTGCCTACCTCCAGTCAAATTAATACAGAAATAGAAAATATAATTAAACTGCATTTTCCTACTAGGAAGTTTCATGAGGCCAGAGATCCTTTTTCATTTTTTTATGTACTAACAGATATCCCAGTGTCTTGCTCATACTTGGTGTTTAATAAATGTTATTGAATTGAATATATAAATTAGTTATATATATGTGTGTGTGTGTGTATGTGTATGTATGTATAGTCTAGCCTATGTGATGTATCAATATTTCCATTAAAATAAGCAATTTGAAATTTATATAAAACTCATCTAAAGTAGGAGTAAAAAAAATTATTGAAGATTTCACATTTTAGAATTGTATATAGATAAAAAAGCTTCTACTATATCTTACTATGTGCTAGTTATTAACTGCAATATGTAATGCAAGTTCACTGTTTAAGGTATAATTAAGGAAAAAGTCTACTGTTCTTTTGTATTTGCCTTCATTTCAGATTATTCACCTGAATGTCTAAATTAGGAATTTAGGAACTATATGAACTTAGCATAGTCAATTTATTGTGTGTGTGTGTGTGTGTGTGTGTGTGTGTGTGTATACAGGAATACAAGGATATTAATTGCTTTTGACACAATTATTTAGTGATCCCCCCAAACTTCTCCTTGAATCAAAGACTCAGGCCCTGCCTTAGCTTAGGTAGACTATAACGTATTAGGATAGAAAACTGATGAAATGATTTTTAAAAAAAGATATTATGGAAGAGCATTATGACCAGAAAAGTTAGGTGAATAGGTCACACAATGAAAAGGGAGGGGGGAAGATGGACAGCCTATATGAACAGAAGTTACATAGAATGAGAAGACATAGAGATCTTATGATCTTTACTGGGAAGGGGAACATCTATATGCATAAGATTGTAAAACAATTGTTATTTTTTCAAATTATCTTCTCACTTTTTATTATGGTTTTTCTTCTTTCTCTTTACTTCAGGTCCTTCCTAGCTATATATTAGCTGTAGAATCTTGGGTAAATCAATTCATCTCATTAAGCAATTTAGTCTATAAACTGAAGTTAAAATGCCATCATTTATTCATACAGAAAGTTTTCCCATCCAAGAATTCCCTACATTGTATGTAAAATCACAAGTTCAGCCCATATTTGTTTTGATCCAAAAAAATCAACATTAGACCATTTAGCCAATTTTTTTTCAACATATGAGAAGCCCCAAGGAAAAAGTGGTGTCCCTTACTGTCATTTCCATCTGGTTGGTAGTCCATGTTAATTGTTCAAGCATCTATCTTCAAGACAGCTGTGAAATCAGAACCCTATCCTTTTACTTTGTTTTTGTCTGATACATCAATAAAATAAACAAGCCACATTTTTGAGTCATGATGCTATAATCATTTAGAGGCCTAAGTTCTAGAAAAAATCTATGCATTTTAAAATAAAAATAAAGATCAAAAGTCTTTATTCTGTAGCAATCAATTATTCAGAATCCATTTTTAAGGCTTATGTTATAATAAAAGTCTGAGAATATGTACAATATAGATATACTAATGATGTTTCTTGTTTATATTCAACTGAACAGGTATCTAACTCTAGCTTTTTTCTGTATTTTACAACAAGCTCTGACAATATAGAGAAGCTAGAATGTTGCATTTCTAATTTTTTTGGTAGGATTAATACTTTTTTGCATTGCATGTTAAAAATTACTAATTATATTGATATTTTACAGTGTTTTTAGGATAATAAAGACATATACTAAATAAAAAGTGTTTAGTGAGGGTAGCATTTATTTTCCCTAGTATCTAATAGAATTTAAAATGCAAACATTAAAAAAAGCCTCATGAGAGAATGTTATTGAAAGTGATGTGAACAAATTAGAGTACGTTAGGAGGTAATAACTGAATAATTGTCTCAACTTTTGTTTCTCTCTTATTTCTAAGTCTGTTAAAGTGGATTAAGTAGGAAGTAGTAATACTCCATCTTTTTGGAGTTTTAATTTTATATCAGTTGTTTAATTTTGTGACACCTTCTTTGAACTCTGAAGTGCAATTTGGCATATATTTATTTTTAATTGATTGGATTTTGGTGGAAATTTTTATTATATTCCTTAAAATTATTTTACCCAATGGAGCAGTGCAAAATGGGCTGAGAAGCTTGGCCTGTGGAAATACTTTATTCTAAAGCTGCTAGGTCAGTTAAGTATATCTGAGTTTAATACACCCCAGTTTTCTTAACTATACAACACAATTAGTGTTGTTGACCTATCTCACTAAGTCAGATAAGTAACAGCTAACCCAACATTGGGAATGACCATTCCCTTCTATGATATTTCCCATATAAAGTGCCAATATTTCAATTGGCCCAAATTAAAAAAAAAACAGGGGACATTTCTTACATTCATAGTTGACATGAAACAAATAACAGTGCCCTGGATATGTTCATTGGAAGAGATAATAAAGATCTCCTCGCTAACCCTCAGTTTCCTCTATAAAATATAGAGAATACTCTTTATCCCAGTGGGGATAAACAAGGAAGATGGGTTTAGAGTCCTTTGGAGGAAAAATGGCATGATTAGAAAAGAAAGTTTTTCTTTAATAAGTTAAAATATATTAGAGTAATGCTCTGATTTAGACATTAAATGTTTTTAATAAGAAGAAGGCAGGGTAAAATAGAAGACAAAACAGGAAAAGAAATAGATCAGATTCAAATGAGAAAATTTGCTCATGAATAATATTCTGGAACTTGAATTCAGGACTTTAATGATTCATGATGTCCAGTCATTTTTTGCTATTAACATTTGGTTTCTCCTTGTATTTGTGATATGAATGATTAAATAATCCTCCAAATTACATACAGAATTGAGGCAAAGTATAAAAGTTCTGGACTTAGATTGAGGAAAAGCTAGATTTAAATCCTGTCACTGAAATTGAGAAGTTTTATGACTTTGAGTAAGTCATACTTTCTCTGAACTTAAGTTTCCTCATCCTTTTAATGGCAATAATAAAATATGCAACACTTTCATCATAGAGTTATTGTGAAGCCCAAAAGAAACAATGCATGTAAAACATTATGCAGACTTTACAGAATCATATATGACTATTATGGTGATGAGGAGGAGGAGGAGGAAGAAGAAGACAAGGAGGAAAATGTAACTCATCTGACTGGTAGAGAGGAAGATATTTAGTATATCTTAAAATATTATAATATACTAATTGCTGTTCTACTTATCATCATCCCCAATGCTGTTCATATATTAATGCAATAAATTATTTGGAAAGTACTATAATTGCATTAATACAAATTTATACTGTTATCCCAAGTTGCCAATATTTAAAGAAATATTATTTCAACTGTATTTGAAATGTTTTCTACAAAGTCAAGGATGATTACTTGTAAAAACAGGAATGAAAAGCATACGTAATCTGAAAACTAGATTTTTTAAAATTAATTTTATAGCAGATTTAACTTTTAAATTATATTCCTATTACATGTTTGTGATTATTTTACACAGGTAGAGACCAGTTGGTATGGATTTTGTTGTTATTATTGTGGTAGATGGCAATGAACTGCCTAAATTATAAAAGTTAGCAAAAGGAAGCATTTCATAATAAAAATAAACTGGATAATCCATTTTTGGGTAAATGGGAATTGACTGCATATTTAAAACTCAAGACAGAGAGATTTAGAAAGTCATCTTCTTCACTTATGAAGGAAGTGATTCATGGAAATTTCGGATTACTAACATGATTGAATATTAATGATACATTCACCAATTTTATGAAAATTTGTATTTTTATGCCTTTGAATAGTCTATGATTTTTTATCATATGAAGTTGGAAATACTTACTGCTCTAAGCTATTATGTCTTCAAACAGATGTTGAAACAAAAATTAGCCTTTTTTTTACCTTTTTTTTTTTTTGCATGTGGTGGTACACAGACCTTTTTAAAAGATCCATGAATTATTGCTTTGGTTCAGCATGAGTGCAGTAAGAAGAAATGTACCTCATCTGTAATACACTGTGTAGACTAATATCAGCTCCTTTTTTTTTTCTTATATTGCAGTGAGATATTGATCTGGTAAAATGGTACCATATTGGAACTGTCTGTTGTGGTATTCATCATGCTGTCACATCCCTAGTGCTTTGGAGTTATTGGAAAGTGGAATTGAGAGAGTTCTGTCATTTTGCGTTGCAATCCATTCATAGCAAAGTTCCCTAAATATTTTAAGGAAGGCTCATTTCTTTAATCAGGAGAGTTTCATCTCTAATAAAAAGCAAACCTTTCTATTATTCTATGCATAGTGCTATTAATAGGTTGGTTTTAAATGTTCTCTGCCTTGCCTTCCTTGTACAATATTTTTCTCTACTCATTGCTCACACCTGCTGCCTTTCCTGATGCTGATGCATTTGGGCTCCCTCCTATGGGAGTAATATATCTGAGAGCCATGGCTTCACTGCCCTTATGCTTTTATCTCTTGTGGTGAGGAGGAGAACGACGAACTTTTACATGTAGAAAGCCTTTACTTTTTTCCCACACTAAAATATCAGTTAATGTTAAAAGAGCTTTCAAAAATATAAAAAGATACTGTCAATCTCCTCTGATGAGATTAAACAGTTTGAATGAATTATTTTTGTTTTGGAGTCTGCCTGGAAACCTGATGAATTTGAAAGAATGTCATGTTTGTTAAAAAAGGAAGGATGAAAGAGGATTTTATTTGGGAGTTTAATTAGTATTTATTAAACTGCATTGATATAAAGATTTGAGATTTAAAAAAAACAAAAAAGATGAACTCCTGAAATGCCTAATAATTGAAATTTTAGACTCAGCTTATTAATTACCAAAGAAAGGAAACTGAAAACTTTTTGTCTATTTTCCACTTCCCCTTAGAGGAGTACAAAGGCAATTGGATAGACTAAATAATATATATAGTGGAAAATCTTGAGGAAGCTATTAATATGCTGAGTAATAGAAATCTAGAGAATGTATATACTACTTTAGAGAAGGACTTTTTAAGATGTCTTTTTGGCAGTTGGTTAGCTATAAATATGCAAATATATTATGGATTTATAATATGTGATTTCACACTATTGTTAATACACATTCACAGCATGCACTATAATCGCACAGAAGGAGCCTTCAGAACCTTTATGAGGTATGACATGAATGTGTATTAAGATTTATCCATGTATTTTTTTGGCATTGTTCTGAAAATACCCATTAACATGGCATTGCTTTTGAATAAACTTCTGAAAACATAGATTTCAAACACATCCCTCTTCCTCCCCCACACACACATCTTTTTCAACTGTAATAAGATTCACTAAAAAGGAAAATCTGAAAAGATCATTATAACATGAGAAATTAGTCAAAGCTTAATAAGAAAGAAAATTCAGACTGGAGTTTGACTCTTTTTAAATATGTATAACAATGGAATCAGTTTGATGTTACGTAGTAAAAATATATGTCCATTATATTTTATTCACTATTATCAGTTGTTCAGAGTCTCACTGACTTCACATTAAAGAACTTGTAAAAGATCATAGTACATGTTGTGTCTGCATATACTCATAATAAATGTTTATGCATATATAGAGGCAAATTGATAAACGGCTTAGATAACCAATATATTTTATATATGGGTGTGTTTATAAACTTGCATTTGCTTTATACTGTTTTGGTATATGCAAATTGCTTAACATGAAGTCACAAAGGCTTTTGGGCACAAATAACATTGAATGAGAATACAGGAATGGGAGAACATATTTTTATATTGTTGGCTAATATACTATTAGAGCACAGAATTGCCTTTTTTCTGCACTAGAGTGCATGTGTTAAAATAAAATTAATATAACTTTTTTTACCTATTCATGTCAAGATTTAATCTTCTCAGTGTCAGAATATTTGTCAGATTAGATAGTCCTGTTAATTCTAAAATATTTAATTAAGACAACATTATTCATACCCGGATGTCTAAGAAGTAAAGGTTTATAACTAATAATCTAATCAAGTTGCTCTTCAGTAAAAATGTATATACAGCAATAATAAAATCATTTCTATACCCTGCTGAGTATTTAGATCAACAAGATCTTCACTTATTAAAAAGAGCAGAGGAGTAATGCTTTTGGCAAAGCCATTATTGTGGTATTGGTATTCACTAGAATGGACAGGAATAGAACATCACTGTCCTCTATAAACAGTTCCATTTTGATCTGTGTACATGATAAAAATCTTGGCTTCTCAATACATTTAGGTGCTGTCATGGCTGTTGTTGCCAAATAAGAATGCAGTGTGATGTTATTATAGTAAACAGCACTTAAGCACAGCTGGCAGAATTGATCAGGGCCACATTAGAGTGAACTTCAACAGATGACTGACGCAGCAGAAACAATAACTGAATATGCAAACAGTTCTTGCAAGGAATGCTCTGGGGATCAGGCACCATTATTTTTGACTTTGAACAGGGAAAGGGGGCAGATTTATAACCTCCTTCCATGCAGAAGGGTTCTGGGTATTATGTAAACATCTGACTGCCATTTATAATAGTAGTTAGTTACAATGCAAAAGTGGAGACTCCCTTGACTATTTACATTTCATTAATTATTAAAAAGGAAAAACATAAACATCAGATAACTTTGTTTAATGTTTCACACAGGATTTTTTTTTAACCAGAGAAGCCTTTTTCTAAATTAATGTTAATCATCAAGAGCTTCCTGTTTAACTGGTACAGAAATGTGTGTTTGTCTCTGTGAGTCCTTTCCCGCTTCTAATTATTGTGGGAGCTAATTATGTGACCACACATTGCTGTTATTATTGTAATAATTTGGATTACTAAAAATAAACAGTGAATAAATACTAAATGGAACTAAATGCAGATCATAACTTGAGATTTCTGTTGGTCTAGATTTTAAGGTTATTTACACTTTGCAAATTACAAAACCTGTGCAAAAGCTCAGTGAAAATAAAGCAAATAATTGAATTATTTTTCCTTATTCTTCATTGTAGCAGCTAATTATTGAATTAAAAGTTAGGAGGGTGTTTTAAAAGCAAAACTATGCACATGACCTTTTTATCACTTCCTTTAAAAAGAGAGTGAAAAATAATAGAAAATCAATTTATGGAATCTCCACAGTTCTAGGAAGATAGCATTTTCTATTACTTCCATGAGTAGTTAAGGTAATACTAGTAGGAAGAAGTAAGTAATATTAATGGTATTTGTACTTATGGCAAGTTCATTTTTCTCTTTTATGCTCTCATTGCATTACCAGTATGTTGTTGTTATTGCTTTTGTTATTTTTAAAGAAGTTATTCTCACTTTCTTGGATTTAATATTTTCAGTGTCTTCTTAATTTTGTAGTCAGTTTTATAATATGATTCATGCTGCAAAGAGATGCATATGATACTTCTATTATCCAATAAGAAGCAATATTAACTGTAACAGTAAATGTCATGTTCCTAATATATTACCCTAAAACTTTATGAAATAGGACTTGCTTTTTAAAAAAGATTCAGTATAAATGGGCACACAGGATGAAATATGCTGCTGTTTTACTATCTGACATAGAATAATTTTTTCAAGTTATTTCTTGGATCTCATTCAAGAGGAGTTTCATTACTGACATATCAGAAAGACTTCATTAAAAGGTCTTATCAAGAATGAGGAGATCCCAGGTCCCTGACCCTAAGCAAGGCTTTATAGCCAAAGCTCATGTAAGTACTTCCAAAGAAATAATATACCTGAGGATTAATGAGGGTAATATAAAAGTATCTATATGCCTATGAAAAGCTAAATCAACTTATTTAGACCATTAGCTATTAACCTTGTTAATCCAAGTGAATGTATTTACACAGCAATGAAATGGCTTTGTATTATTATGTGGCATATACCTTGAATATTTAGCTTTAAATATGTTCTACAAAACTAGGTTTAACTTATTTCCAAATTATATCAGTAAGACTTGCCCATTCTGTTTTGTTGTAAGTGTACTTAGTCAATGACAAAGCAATTGTTAGTGGACTAATGAGCAATACTAGGGGAATCGAACTCTGGATTGCAGTGATCTCAATTTTTGAATGCTTTTCAGAACAAAAACTTGATAAAATTGAATTTCTGCACACAAAAAATAAAAATGAATCTGTATGCAGAAAATCAACATTCCCAATTACATAATTGTTCAGGATTCAGCAATTGACAGAATTGTGAACTGGGAAAGTTGATCTTGGAAGCCCCTATCTTTCCATTTTTTCCCTCCATTCCTTTTCATTAACACATAACTTTTTTGACATTTCTTTTACCTCTCCAACTTAGAAATCATGTTATAATTCTCTTTCCCGTATCAAAATATTTTAAAGAGTATTTTCCAAGCCAATTTTAACTAACAGGTAAGTGACTGATAATGCTTACTGTACTCTTACAGAAGCATTTGTATTTAAACACAAACCAAAATTTTAAACCCAAAGAATGATTCTCTAATAGTGGAATTCTGTTTATTAGCAAATTGAATGGGAAAAATTTTCCTTTTTCAAAGGAATTTCTGTCATATCTAAAATCATCTCACAAAGACAACTGCCTATTATACTTAGGGATACACCTCTAATACTGTTAAGTTCTTTCCTTCTCTAATTTTCTTAGAAGATTTAATAGGTATATTTGGTTTTGTTTTCATTCAGTAGTTTCAGTCTTGCCCAACTTTTCATAACCCCATTTGGGGTTCTTTTGGCCAATATATTGAAGTATTTTGCCATTTTTTTCTCCTGCTCATTTTACAGATAAGAAAATTGAGGCAAATAGGGTTAAGTGACTTTCCCAGGTCATATAAGAGTAACTATCTGAGGTCAGATTTGAACTCAGGAAAATGAGTCCAGTGCGCCATCTAACTGAAATAATAGATATCTTTAGCATATCATTATGCGGTGAAAAAAATTAATGCAACTTCTCAAAGTGATGATGTGTTTGGGGTGGTAGGAAATATAGTGCATTAAATGTTCCTTTATTAAAATTAATATATTGATTGTATATAAATGGATCAGCACTATTGTGGTATAGTTCATATTAGATGTGTCAAGTGCCTGTAATTTGCTTAATGTAGAGAATTCCCTCATATATATATATATATATATATATATATATTCAGCTTTGGCATTCCCTTGGCATTCCATTTTCCTTTACATCTTCCTCAAATCTCAACACAGGTGCTTTCTCCCATGTGAAACCTTTCGTGATGCTCCACTTGTTAATATTCTTTCTGACTTTCAATCACCTTGTATTAATATTACATGTTGTACTTCTAGTAAAATGTAAATTCCTTGAAGCCAGGTTTAGGTTTTGTCTTTGTATCTCCAATATCTATCATAGTAACTACATTGCACTTCATTATGATAGGACTAAATTGAATTAGGGATGTCCTTCCAGAGGAATACAGACTATAAAGCTCAATTTAATTTAAATCTTCACCAATGATTGAAATTAATATGAATAGCCTTTTAAAAATTTTCACTTCCTTTGGTGTACTCCTATTTTCCTACCATTTACTCAACATTTATCTATAATTTAACTATTTCATGCTCAGGAACTCTAATTCTAGCTTATTATGGATAGGGATAGGGAGAAGTATATAATACATTTCACATTTAACATCTAAATGTTCCCCATTGCATACTCATTTTCTGATGTTTAGTTTGCAAAGATGTCTCTAAGGCAGGGAGAGCAAATGTTTGATGGACCAGATGGAAGAAAGGACAGAAGTCTACTCAGTACTTTCTTCCATAATTTCAAGGCTGAACCTAACCGTTTCTTGGCTATGGGGATATTTAAGAAAGGTGAAAATGCTTGAGGAAGAGGGGTCACTCATTTAGAGAGTTTGCTTATTGCTATATTGCTCCCAACAGAAGATGCCAGCTGAGATCAAGATTTGTCTTTTATCAAACAAATTGCCTCACAAGTTAATCTATCCAAATCCCCCAATCAATTTAAAAATTGTTTTGGGGCAGCTAGGTGGTGCAGTGGATAGAGTACCAGCCCTGAAGTCAGGAGGACCTGAGTTCAAATGTGGTCTCAGACACTTAACATTCACTAGCTGTGTGACCCTGGGCAAATCACTTAACCTCAATTGCCTCAGCAAAAAGCAAAAAAAAAAATGTTTCAATAGCATACACTGAGGTTTGCAAGAGATTGAGATTTATTAGTCAATAAAAAAGTTATTTTTAAAGTAGTAATAGGGCATTTTATGTTTAACCTAAACATTTCTGAAATGTAGGAATTATGTAGAAAACCATTAAAATTAACTAAATGACTGGCAATCATTATTGCCAGCATACTTAATATGAGTAAAAGTATTTATTGTATCATACTGATGATTTAGTACAATGTAATGTCATGTTTAATTGTATCAACTGTGTCATTAAAATGATATTAATTGAGGAAGTTCTGCATAGTTGGGTATACATTAGTATTTGGGTTAATCATAAAGACCCTCTACGAGATAAAAATTAAAGAATAAAATTATCATAATTTTAATTGGTCAATATGAGGCAAAAGTGACAATTTTGGAAACAGATTGAGGACATAGGAAAGAAGTTGGAAAGGATGGGGGAAAGCTATTTTACATTCCTTTTACTAGTTCTTGAATTAAGTTGATGAGTACAGTGTTGGGATGGAGTAGAAAGATATGATGAGTAAGCATTAAACATCTCTTCTAAGGGATTTAGAAAAATTCTTATAAGTAATCTTAAATTTAACTTTTGTCAGTTAAAAATAATCAATTAATTAAGTGTCC
This sequence comes from Myrmecobius fasciatus, assembly GCA_023553655.1. NCBI lineage: Eukaryota > Metazoa > Chordata > Mammalia > Dasyuromorphia > Myrmecobiidae > Myrmecobius > Myrmecobius fasciatus. Next base: position 519,349 of record JAJPUD010000422.1, on the reverse strand, counting down.
ACTATGTTCTAGGCATTATGCTAGGTTATGGGGAGAGAGACAGAGAGAGAGATAGACAGAGAGACAGAGACAGAGACAGAAAGAGAAATAGAGAGGGAGAGAGGGAGGGACGGAGGAAGGGAGTGAGAGAGGAAGGGGAAAGAAAGAGGAAGAGGAAGGAAAATAGGAAGAGGCATAGGGAGAGCAAGAGGGAGACAGAGAAGAGGAGGAGAGGAGAGGGAGAATGGAAGGGAAGAAAGAAAAGAAGAAAAATTGTACCAATCTTCAAGAAATTTATATCTATTACAGACAAACACACACACATTATTCAAAATAGAAGCACAGTAAATAAATACAAGATAATTTGGGAAGGAACATAAGTAGCAGAAATTGGGGAAAGGATTAATGTACCTTGGAATCTACAAAGCTGATTGGATCTTTTCATATTATTCATGTCCTCCAAGAAAATAGTACTACATATGGGAAGCAACAAAATGAAATAAACATCTACATATTATATTTGATAAAGTAAGACACAATGCATTTGACATTTGGTCTTCAGAGAGAAAATGGGTCAAGGTCTTCTTTGCTCAGAATAAACTCTAAAGTCAAAGAAAAAAGAAAAGATCTGCCCTGATCAAAGAGTCATTGCCTTTCTTTTTAGGGACTTTTCCATGGGGCAAAAACAGTATAGTGTAGAATGTAATATGAGTTGGGAAACTGTACTGCGTACAATAGTATCTTTCCCCATAGAACAGAGCATAATTTGGGCAAAGAACATTCTTCTGGGGCTCAGATTCCTCACTCATAAAATAAAAGGGTTGTACTAGGTTATGGCTGAAGTCTCTTCCAGCTCTAAATCACATGGTCCTTCTAACATAATATTTTTATTACTGTTATACTTTATAGGGAGTTTTCATACATGAATATTTAGTTTTTAAAATGAAAAAAAATGAATGAACCTACTATAATTGTGCTTCCAGGAGATCCAAAATTGACATAAAAGGAAGATGGATTTGAACTCATATTTTTATAATTTGTTTTCTTGTAGGCAGCTCTGGCTAATGATCAGCATCCCTAAATTTTTGACCATCCCATGTACTGTCTAGATTGTCACATGGTTTTGGACAATAGTCCGTCTATAGTCATCTCCCTCTGAACACTGGTAGTGTTTTGTTGCTTCTTTGTCAATTTGTCATGTTTCTTCTCTCTGTTCTCTATCCTTCTAAATGGCCTCTTTTGGCTGATCACACTGAATTTGCAAAATCATCCTATTTCCATACTTCATTCCATATTTTTGTCCTAGTGGATTTATCTATGCATTTTAATATTCTAAAGATATTTACATTTGAGATTCTGTATTTAGAAAGTATCTCTGATGAAAGTCAGATTGTTAATAACGTATATGTCAAATTGGTCAGCCATTGATTTTAATGTTATTTAGATGTCATTTGGGTACTTTATCTATGTCTTATTAATTAGACATGAGCTATACTTCACCAGAACATGTGTCCCTGTTATTTCATTTCTCTAAATTAGTATTTCTGTGCACCTGTGTCATTGTAACATGATTGAAAATAAACTTTTTTTGCTTCTCAGAACATGGAATTCTAGGATAGAGCAAAGATTTGAGGGATGAATGCCAGTGGCTTATTGTTACCCTTTGAATTAAATATCAATTTCAGTGTTTAGTTTTTAAAGCTTGTAAATCTCTGCCTCCTATCCCCAACTTATTTTCACAGTTTTACTGTATGTTATTCCCTTTCTACAATTTATGATTTAGCCAAACTGGCCTTTTCAGAAATCTTAATATTCAGTACTCCATATCCCATTTATTTGCCTTTCCAAAAGCCATCTCCCAGTATAGGAATGCACTAACTTCTTTTTTTTTCCCTTTAGAATTCCCCCCAGGTTTCAAAATGCAGCTCAGGCACCATCTTTCTCCACAAAAGCTTTTTTGATTCCCCCTAGTAGTTTCTCCTACCCCCTTCACCAGCTACTTTAATAACTTTGTGTGTGTGTAGGCATACTTGTACTACGATTATATTTACATATATGCACTTATCATTTCCTCTATTGGTAGGAAATGTTCTAGGGATTATTTCATTTTTATATTTGTATTCCCATTAACTAGAACAGTTCTTGAGAACATTAAAAAAAAACTTATTAATTGATTGACTGATTAACATTCAAATAATACTATTCTTCTCTTGTTGACTCTTGAAGATTAAAAATGTATATTTTTATATGTGAATACATTATATCAACTTCTAAGACAATTCTTTTTTTTTCTTGCTGAGGCAATTAGGGTTAAGTGACTTTCCCAGGGTCACACAGCTAGAAAGTGTTAAGTGTCTGAGGCCAGAACTCAGGTTCTCCTGACTTCAGGACTGGTGCTCTATCAACTGCACCATCTAGCTGCCCCCTCAAAGACTATTTTTAAAGGTTCCTTCCAGGAGCTTTCATTTCAAATTCTTAAAAGGAAGAATCAGGAGATCGGGGTTTACCATTGCCACACTTTCATAGATTGGGTTATTTAGTCATCCTTTTTCAGGATCAGCTAAGGTAAGTCAAGATCTCATTGAGTCTGCCTGATAGTTTTGGTCCAATCCTACATTACAGAAGTTCATCCAAATTCAACAAGATTAGTCCTGTGAGCTAGACTAGTTTGGAAACAGCTTCTTTTCTATGGTGCCTAATTGTTTTATCTCTTGCCACACAACACAGAGTGCTAACTATGTAGTATAATTCATTTGACTTCAGCTCAGTTCAATTAACATTTATCAAACAGCCTTGAAAAATTCTGTGTTAGATTCAGGAAAAATAAAATAGTTTAGATAAGAGATTATCCTTATCCTCATTATGAGTTGTTTGTCAAGTGACATAATACCTATGTAGATAACCTTAGTACAAAGAAATTATTAAAGAAAAGTGCAAAAACACTACTATATAATTTTCAAGGGAGAATAGACCAATTATGGATTAAGGTTTATCAAGGAAAACTTCATAAGAGATTTCGCTTTTATGCAAGACTATAGAGGTGAGCAGTTGAAAAGGGAGAAAGATGATCTTCAATGCACAGAAACAGGATGACCAAAAGAAAGAGAAAATAACAGATGCAGAAGAAACTGAGACAGGTCACTTTTGGTTGGAGTACAGATTATTTATTGGGACTGAAAAGGTAGACTTCTTCCTGAATTTGAAGGGCTTTGAAATATGTGCAAAAAATTTCAAATGTACCACAGGAAGATACTATAGACTTTATGATCATGTCAAATCCCACTATTAAGAAGATTTTGGCATCTTTATAGAATTTATCTAGTGAAGTTAGTGAGTTTTTTTTTAGATTTGTTAATTGCTTTTAATGTTTAACTATTTGTTTTTAGCAGGATAAAACTATTCATAATGTGCTTGATTTATGCATGTATTTACATAACAATGCCCATGTATATGCACAGATTCAACAGGGTTCTATGATTTTGTCCCTTAGGGAAACTCCCGCCTTGAGAGCTTTGTCCATCAATGAGCTAAACTGTCTCTGCCTTAATGGATAAGTCATAGAGAGTTGTTTAATGCATATAGAGGTTAAATGACTTGCCCAGTGTCAAAAAGAAAGTAACTATTAGAAATAGGATTTGATTCCAAGTGCTCCTGTATCTAAACTCACAATTCTATCCACTATGCCAACTACTTTATATATATATATATATATATATATATATATATATATAGAGAGAGAGAGAGAGAGAGAGAGAGAGAGAGAGAGAGAGAGAGAGAGAGAGAGAGAGAGAGAGAGAGAGGCATGTAGGGGTATATGTATGTGTGTTGTGTGTGTGTGAACATACTTCTGGTGTAATTTTTCTCTGAATATATTGTTGTTTGTCCTTTGTTCTCCAAGAGGACCATGACATCAGGAAAGTGATTCCATGACATGCAAGTGAACTGGATTTAATTGAGTGAGGGCTGAGCAAGGGCACCTGCCTCACTTTCCCCTCTAATGCCATCTGGGTCCAGTGGCCAGATATAGATCAAGACCACTGAAAATGGCTCTGGATGAAATGGGAGACCTTGGCCTTTTTAAGCTAAGGTCTTCAAACTGCTGTCAGTTTGACTACATTAATTTCATGGGAATGTAACATGTACTCAGAAGAAATGTGTAGGTGTTTGACGCAGAAGATTTTTCAAAGTCAAGTTTATCTCACCTAATGTTCTTAATACGACTTAAATCATGTTTTTGTGAAATAGATTAATTATCACTGAACTTGCTACACATTACTTCATTGTCCTTAGGTACCAGAATGAGAGCCATTCACAGTTTACTTTTGTGGAAATTATCTAGAAAACTAGAGATTATTTGTTTGTTCAAATAATATTTGTAGCTGCCAGATGTTGCCAGAGCTTGGTTTCATAAATTAAAAGAACCTTTAGATATTGGTATGGATTTAGGGCAACTAAGTGATATAGTAGTCAGTTTCTTAAACTGTGGTTCAATACCCCATGTAAGGTTACATAACTGAATGTAGGGGAGGTCTCAAAATTATAATTTGTTATCAGTAAATATTAGATTTCTATGTTTATTTTATATATTTGGAGTCACATAAAAATTTCTCAGGTTAAAAGGAATAGTGAATAAAAAGAGTTTAAGAAGCCTTGTGATGTGGATCAGAGTGCTGGACCTGGAGTCAGGAAAATCCAAGTTTAAATCTGATCACAGACACTAACTAGCTGTGTGACCCTGAGCAAGTCACCTCTGTTCCCTCATTTATAAAATGAACTAGAAAAAGAAATGGCACTCTGCTGTCTTGCCAAGAAAATCCCAAATGTGGTCATGAAGAGATGACTGAAAAAAAGACTGAAAAACAACAACATGTTGTTTTTGTCTTTGCTTTTATTCTATTTTAAGCCTGTAAGACATTATATCCATTCTGCTTGTTTGGACTTGTGTCATTAAGATTCTCAAAGGTCAGTGGTGTCCAGATAGCTAAATAATTTTAATCATATTCTTCTCAGGAATGTAGTATAGTTAGCTTTTTGGATTGCATATGCAGTTAACATTTTCCTTTTAAGATTTGGAACTTTTTTTAGTTGGTCTGAATTTTTTGGAATGCAGTTGGTTAAATGGAGAACAGGTTGCATTCCCTACTTCAGTATAGCAACTGAAATAATTAAATGAAATTATTTCAAGCATTGTCTAATTTTAGGTGTAGAGCACTATTTATTACATATTACTTATGACCTTAGAAAAATGTTTCATTCAAACCATGCTTAGATAACTGAGGAGAGAGCCAGTGAATAGAGAGCTGGCCCTAGAGTCTGGATGATGTGCATTCAAGTCCTGCTGCTAATATATAATGATTTTGTGACTCCTAGCTGAAACATTTATTTAATCTCTCAGTGTTCCCAGATAATTTTCTAACACTTTAAATTAAAGAACACTTGCTAATCCTGCATTGGTATATGGAGTTTCCTCATCAAAAGTATTTGCCAAAGATGAAATGATAATTCTGGACTATTTCAGCTCCCTTTGCCTCTGTCTCTCTGTGTCTCTGTCTCTTTCTCTGTCTCTGTCTCTCTGTCTTTTGGTCTCTGTCTCAGTTTCTGTTTCTCTCTGTCTCTATCTCTCTGCCTCTTCCTCCCTTCCTGTCTTCCTCCTTCTCTCTGCCTCTCTCCTTCTCTCCCCCTTCTGTCTGTCTGTCTGTCTGTCTGTCTGTCTGTCTGTCTGTCTGTCTCTCTCTCTCTCTCTCTCTCTCTCTCTCCCCTTCTCTCTCTCTCTCTGTCTCTTCCTCTCCCTCTCTCTCTCTGTCTCTCTCTGTGTGTCTGTCTGTCTGTCTCTCTCTCTTTATCTCTCTGTTTCCATCTTCTCTGTCTTTTTATCTACCTGTGTTTGTTGCTTATACATGTTTAAATATTTAATGTATACCTATATTGTTAAAATAAATACATAACCTAGATATAAAGAGAGATATTCCTCCAATAAAATATTGAAGCCTATGACTTAAGATTATATTTCTTTGAATTTCCCTCCATGATCTGGTGATTACTAAGAAAATATACAAATATACCGACTAGATTAAAAAACCAAAGGAAAATGTGTACAGTATGGAAACTCTTTCAGGGGAGAATCTGTTTAATTTTTGCCTCTATATCCCAAATGTCAATACAGTGCCCCTGACACATAGCAAGTGTTTAATAGATATCTATTGATTGATTGGTTAATTGATAAGTATAACTTTTGCATTGCTTTATATGACCCAAATGATTGAGATTTAAGTCTCTGTTTCAATTCAATCCTTTTGAATAATTAAATAATTATTATTCCATATTCTGGTAAGGATGACAGCCAATTAATGGAACATACAATTCAGATTAGCCTAAAATTACTGCCAATAAAGTCATAAAAGAAGCAGACAATAAGGTAGGAATATTAGTTTCCAGAAACATCAGTTAAAGTGAACATTTACTTGTGAAATACATGAAGCAATGGACCTGATGTCAGGAAGACAAGAGTTCACCTACAGGCTTCCATGATATTATCTGTGTGGCTGCCTCAAACTCTGCTCATATCAAGTTTCTCATCTTTAAAATGGAGCTAGTAATAGCACTTGATCTCTTAAGAATTGTTTTGAGGATAAAATGAGATAATTTGTATAAATCATTTTGCACATCTTAAAGTATTATATAAATGGTAAGTTATTATTATTATTATTATTATGCTTCCTAGGAGTAAGTAACAGAGTAGTGAAAGGGACAAAAAATAACAAGATGAAATAGGTTTGGAGTCAGGGATTTTGTTTTTCATTCATTTCAGTCATGTCCAACTCTTCAGGACCCTTATTGGGGTTTTCTTGGTGAAGATACCAGAAAAATTTGCCATTTCCTTTTCCAGCTTATTTTATAGATGAGGAATTGAAGCAAAGAGTGAGTTGCTTAGGGTCACTTTGCTAATAAGTGTCTGAGGTCAGATTTCAAACCAGAAATATGAGTTTTCTGACTCTAGGACCAGAAATTTATTCACTACACTACCTAGCTATCCCTGATGTCAAATAACCTGGGTTCAAATTTGCTTCCACTAATTGCGATCTATATGATTTTAGGCAAGTTGCTGGGCCTCAGTTTTTTCCTTTCTTTGATTTCCTTGATTAGGTAAATATGAAATAAATCTCTCTATAATATAAATTTAAATTAAATAACTTGATTAGCTACTTGATACCTTGAGCCTTGACAGAATGAATTATAAGTTAGACAAAAAAGATAAAGATAAATTCTGCTAAATGCATAATTTTCCAAAATATTTCATTATATTTAGAGGTACAGTTAGAAAATAAATGAGTGAAGCACTTCATTTCTTTAAAAAATAGATAAAATATATTCATGAAAAGATATTCAAAGTAAAATGATATTTTAATTTTATGCTATTCAACCTTGACTAGTTTTCCCTAATTATTTGATAAAAGCATTAAATTATTAAAAAATAAAAATTTTATCATTGGCCATTTCATCAAGTTATCATTTGGTTATTGCAGACTAAATGTTCATAAATTTATGTTTGCACTCATTTGTTGAAAATCACTTACTATTTAATTCGTTTATTGAAACCCTGATCATGTTATTCTATTCTTTCACCTTAACTTAAAAATTGAGATTTTTTTGTGTAATTAATATAATAAATAATGACTTTACAATGCAATGCAATAAAGTAAATAATAAAGCCTAAATTGGATATTATCATAATGTTTATAAATGATTTCTTTACTTGCTGTCCTTCTTCACACAATCTGTGTTCAAGGAATACTGGGCTGTCTTCTACACCCAGGCATTTCCTCAATTAATGAAATCACCGGATAAAACCAAACCAAAATGAGATAAATATCAACTTTTGTTAGTGATTTAGCTAGGGAATGTATTTCTTCTCTTAGATATGATATCTTAAGTTGAAAAAAAAGTTAACTTCTAATGACAGGGATCTTGGAAAGGGTGATAATAGGACAGATTTGTTGACTAAAGGGGCTTTTGAAACATCACTTGACTTATACCAGTTAAGAAAGGTCCCACTTCATTTGTGCATAAGGCCCTTTGCAGGATAATATTAACCTTCATTCTGATAAGTGTTGAATTTAATAAATGTATTAAATGATGCTCTCCACTTTGATAATTATGACTGGTGTTATGATTTATTTTATCAGTTTAAGAAAGTGTCACATTATGCCTAATATTACCATTTGAAATGATCAATACAGAACAGAGATTTAAGTGATTTCATTGTTTCTTTATAAATAGAGCTTATTGCTATGAAATATTAAAATTTATGATACAGTACTATGTAAAAAATGTTATTCTACTCTAACTAAAGACATAGTTTTTACCTGTGGAATTTTGAGAAATTAAAAATACACAACATTTAATAATCTAATTTTATGTTATTTATATATGTATTATCTAGCTATTAGATAGTAGCTTTACTTTCCTCTCTACCAAAGTAATAGAATTATCCTTATGTTATATGTTAATATTCACCAAGCAACAAAATCATCTTGCTTAATAGAAGTATATGTCTCAGATGCAAATCTTTATTTCTCTTCTTAGGACACTCACAAGATGTATTCCTATAAATTTTAAACTTTTAATCCAGTCTGATATCCACTTCCGCTTTATGGGAGAGTTCATCCCATTCACATTCACAGTTAGAATAACTAATTCTTTATTTCCTGCCATCTTATTTACCCAAGTTATGTTTTCCCCTTTCCTTTCCCCTTTCTCCCTTCCCCCCTCCTCAGTACTTTGCTTTTGATGACCCCCTCCCCCAAACAATACTCCACCCTCTAGATCCCCTCCCCCTGTTTTTACTCCTTTCCCCTGATTCTTCTATTTTCCCTTCTATTAGTTTGTTCCTTACTTTTCCTCCTTTTCCTCCCACTTCCCTCTAGCAACAGACAAGTTTCTATGTGAAATCAAATGTCTGATATACACTTTTAGAGCCCAACCTGATGAGAGTAAGATTTACACAATGCTCATCTCCCTCCCCTCTTTCTCTCAATTATATTAGGTTTTCTTTGCCTCTTCAAGTGATTTTACCTTGTTTTTACCTCCTTTTTTTTAGATCTTATTTTACCACTTTTTTCCTCTTTTCCCCAGTATAACAACCTTTTCCCCTCTAGTTCTCTTTTTCATATTATCAAAGTAATATCTAGTTAATTATACCCCCAAACTTTAAGTATCCCCCTAGTAAAAATAAAGTTCTCAAGAGTCCTTACCTTTTTACCTTTTTATGTATCTCTTGAGTTCTGTGTTTGGAGGTCAAAATTTTGGTTCAGATCTGGTCTTTTCATTAGAAATAGGTGAAATTCACCTATATCATTGAATGACCATCTTCTTCCCTGGAGGATAATGCTCATTCTAGCTGGATAGGTTATTCTTGGGTGTAATCCAAGTTCCTTTGCCCTTCGGAATATCTGGTTCCAGGCCCTTTGATCCTTCAGTGTGGAGGCTGACAGATCCTGTGTGATTCTAATTATTGATCCTCGGTGTTTGAATTGTTTCTTTCTAGCTGCTAGCAGAATCTTTTCCTTGGTGCTATAGTCCTGAAATTTAGCCACGATATTCCTTGGGGTCTTAATTTTGGGGTCTCTTTCAGGAGGTGATCAGTGAATTCTTTCAATGGTGATTTTGCCCTTTGATTCTACAATCTCAGGGTAGTTTTTTTTTCAGGATTTCCTGGAAGATAGTGTTTAGATTCTTTTTTTCATCATGGCTTTCAGGAAGTCCTATAATCCTTAGATTGTCTCTCCTAGATCTATTTTCCAAGTCAGTTGTTTTTCCTAGGAGATATTTCATATTTTGTTCTAATTTTTCATTTTTTTGTTTTTGTTTGACTGATTCTTGAAGTCTTATTGAGTAATTCACTTGCATTTGTTCAATTCTTATTTTTAAAGTGTTGCTTTCTTCAGTTACCTTTTTAAGCTCCTTTTGTAACTGGCCAATTTGTTCATTGCACTCTTTTTCCAGTTCACTAATTTTATTTTTCAATAAATTGGTGTCTTTTTCATATCTCTTTTGCAGGGCATCATATCCTTCTTGCAAGATATTGTATCCTTCTTGCACTGATTTCAGTTTATTTTCCCATTTATCCTCCAGCTCTCTTTTGAGGTTCTTTATGCAATCTTCCAGAAAGGCCTTTTGAAAAGGGGACCAGTGATGGTCCTTGCTGATTTTCTCTGGAGTTTTGTTTAAAGGAACCTCTGGATCTGGGGTGATCATCACTTCTTTCTCTTTATAAAAGCTGTCTATGGTGAGAGCTCTCTTTTGCTTCTTCATTTTTTTTTTAGACAGCGTGGATATCTCTGATATGAAGTTTTCCAGAGAGCAGTGTCCAAATATTTCTGAGTTCGTTGACTTGAAGATCAGTTCAGAGGCTTATTTTATTGTTGATTTGAGAGAAGATCGGACGAGAGGCAGAAAGTCACTTTTTCACTCCACCATCTTGGCTCCGCCCCCCCAAATTTTAAACTTTTTAAAGAGTTTCAACTTACCAAATATTAAATTTGGAAGTCAAATTTAGTGTGATGGTTTTGAAATACCACAAACAAGATCTAAAACTTGAAAGATGAATACTTTTTTAAAGTCTACATTTTTTTTCTTTTCTACTATAGCTTTATTATATTGGTGGGGTGAAGACTATAGTGTATAGGATTTTAGCTTCATTGAGCTAGGTAGCAAAAATGGCATGAAGAACTTCCAGATGTGTGATTTGGCTGCCTTCATATCACCAGTCTTAAGAAAATATAGAGAAGAGAAGGTAAGCACAATGTATGCAGAATTAGTTTTGTGTATAAGCTTTGCCTTAATGAGACAATGTCTGCATTTGATTATATGGAAAGTTTTTTACATTTTTTACATTGTTAATTTTTTATTTTTATTTTTTCTGGAAACAATATTTCTTTCAATTTAGAAATTTTAGAAATTATTTTGCTACCATTATTTTGTAAGAGTATATGATTTGCTACAAAAGTATTTTAGTTTTTATTTTTATCCATCAGTAAGCAGAAAAATCTAATTCTTAATCTTAATAGGTGCAGTGGTTCTCCCTTTCATACCTTATTATCCTATGTGATTGTTGCCCCATTCCATCAAGGTAGCTAAATCTAATAGATCTTATAAAAAAACTATCACAAGTACTGACTATTCCATAAAGACTGTGGATGATTTTAAGGCATAAAGATTATTCACTCTTCTGAAATCTATTGTTTGTTACATACGTCATCCACTTTGGCGTCTAAGTTTTTTGCATGATTTCTGAATACTGATTTTTTATGTATTATCTTCCCAAATAAATCTTAAGCTCACTGGAGGCTGGTTGGCACCATATATCTATGTTCTATGTCCAACACTGCCTAGCATAATTGGACAAATCTTAGAGATGTTGAATAAGTTCTGGTGTTATATTATATGTAGTCCATTCTTTTTTGGGGGGGGGAGATAGCAAAGACAAACCATAACTGCAGTTGTATTTACTTTTTCTGGAGCATGTGACTAAAATAGATTTTTTTTTGGTAATAATCTGCTGCTTTTATATATGTACTTGGAATTTGCATAGCACTTTAGTGTTGTTTGGACTTGATGGTTAGAGAAAGCATTCCTTAATACAGGTGCAAATTGTGCTCCACACTGAGCACATCATACCTATTGGTTTTGCTTAACTGATTTTCTTTTTTATGATGAAGATTTTAATTGGGGCAGATACAGGTAGCTATTAGGAAATTACTGTGGTGTAAAAAATATCAATGAAATGTAAAAGAAAAGAAATGAATCCCTTTACCTCTATTCTAACATTTTCCTTGCAGATATTTTTGTCTTATAGCCTCAACCGGATTCTTTGTGGTGGGTAGCTTGTACTCATGGGACTGAGTGAATAAATGTTCTAAAGCACTATGTAGGGTCTGTCAATAAAAAGAAAGATGTGAAATAACCAGCAATCACAAGCTGCCACCAAAAATGGCATGCTGTATGCCATTCATTTTACTGACAGCCACAACAGGTCACACATTCCTGTCATTATCTAAAACAAATTTCTATTTGGTTGTGTTCTCATCAGTAGTGTTATGAAAAATAAGTAAAATATTTGATTTGGATTACTACATGGAAAGTGAGAATAATTGAACTCTACTCTCCCCTGTGCCTAAATCACTCTAGGTAATAAGATAGCTTCTCAGTTAATCACATTAACTCTTTCAGGTCACCAAGGCATTTCTTGTGAGGGAAAATTTCTTTTTTATTAAAAAAAATGGTTTGACTATATGTAATTTGGTTTAGTTTTAATTTGTATGAGAAAAACTAGCATTAATCCAGATTCATTTAATACATAAGGCACTCCCTTGGAATAAATTAGGTGTTTAGAGAAGTATATGAGCTCTTTGAGGCTCTTAATGTTCAATTTAGCAAATGACTTCTACACTCTACAAAATGCCACCCTAGTGATCACAATGTGTTAATATACCCCTAAAATGTCCAACATACTTCAAGGGAGTAGAGCTTAAACATTGGGACAATTAAGCCACATTTTAATACTTAATGGATTTTCTTGTCTATAGTGACCTCCCAAGTCACTTCCTAGTACAAAGGTAAGTGCAGTAACTTATTCTACCCACTAGGATAGGGTTTACACACTAAAGCAACCCTGGTGACTTAAAAGAACAAAAGACCCAAAAAGAATAATTTTATGAAAAGTTAAAACCAAAATAGGGAACATATGGCATAGTGGTAAACAGTGTTTTTGTTCTTCATGCCCTGGAAAAAAAATTTTTTAACAAAAGCAAAACTATTCATGCTATATGTATAATAATTTGCACTTTTCAGAGGCACCTTATATCCATTATCTCATTTGATTTTTCCCATCCACTTTGTAGAAGAGAACCCAGGCACTATTTATCCTACTTTTTAAAAAAGAAATTGAGGCAAAGCGTAGTTTATTTGTTTGCCTAACATCACACAACTTATTTAAGAAAATTGAGACTATTTAAAGGTTCTAATATGTTTGAGTTTATATTTAGGGAATTTATTTTTATTACAGCCAAGCAGTGATCAAGAGCAGAGGACTATTATTTTCTTTGCTGGGCAAAAGAGAGAAGAGAAGGAAGTTCATTTATGATTAATTGTCTATTTACCTACATCCTAAGGATGTGGTAGGGCTTCATACTTTTGTGGTAACATAAAATGTGGAAATTATCTGAAGCTCCCTTAGGGAAAAACATTACAAATATAAAATAGTTATTATTTTGAAGCCAGCTGTCCTGTAGTGAAAGAAATTATGCCAGGAATACAAGAGATCTGGGTTCTAATATTGGGTTCTAATGTTGGCTCTATCTCAAGAGCATTATTGCCAAATAGTTCTTTGAGATCTATTCATATTAACAAATACATTTCTTTAAACTATATTGTATTATAAAAATAAATATTTACTCTTAGTATGCATTTTCTAGGTTTTTTTTTCTTTTAATGTATGTCCAAACCATGATCTTCATATGTGTATTCAGGCAATGGGTGATACTCATGTGATTAAGAGCATATGTTAACATAGTTTATAATGGTTTCCTGTACAAAACTTCTAATCCTTGAAATAAGAATATTTTAGTAGTTTGCACGTTTGATCTTACTTGTAGAACAGGTTTACATGAAGTCAAGTAAACTGTACCCTGAGGTGAAACTCTTGCCTCACTCTTAATATTTCTTCCATGGCTATATCTCCTTAGGAATAGCTGTTGCTTTGTAAATTCTTCAAGTTCTTAGTGATATGCTGATACTTAAAGAAAGCTTATTCTTCACATGCTTCTCTATTTAGCCATTTAACATATAGTGAAAATAGTGTTTGTGTTAAATCTCAGAACTAGAAATTAATTTTGGCAATAATGCCTAATCTTACTGAGTTCAAATCTGGCCTCAGATGCTTACTAGTTCCCCTGTTTGCCTTAATCCTGTTTGCCTCAGTTTTCTCTTCTGCAAAAATAAGTGACTCTGGACTTACTAGTTTTCTCTTCTGAAGAAAAAAATGAACTAAAGAAGGAAATGGTAAAGCATTCCAGGATTTTTGCCAACAAAACCCCAAATGAGGTCATAAAGAGTTGGACACAACTGACAATAACTGAACAAAAAATGCAAGTATATTTCTTATCTTTAAGATAAGCTGTTTGATAGCTATAGAATCCCCCCCCTTTGCTGTAGTTTCAATAATACTAGTGACTCCTATATAAGTAAAAATTACATGATCTTGCAAAATTCCACCAAGTATTGAATCTCTGGCACCAATTTAATTGTCATTTGAAGAAACGTAATTCTTTCTTCTTGTTTTTTATTTTATTTTATTTTGCTTTAAAAATTTTTGGTAAAAAACATTTAGCCAGCTTCAAATAATATGAAAAGATGACAGGAGTAACTGCAGACAGTTAAGGATTTATTACTGTGTCTTGTTATCTAAATGGCATATCAGTTCAGAGCAGTTGTAAGAGACCATCACATATAAAACTATGGAATTTATGATTGGGGCCCATTGCCATTCTGTTTTACTCCTTCCTAAAAATATTTTAAAAATTTTAATGTGATAATGGCTCCTTGTTATTCATAAATCTGTTTATTTTTTTAAAATGTAGTTTCATCAAACTTGTATGGATTACTAGAAACCTTGGAAATTAATAGACAAAAAAAATTCCCTTTATATATTGTACCAACATTACACCTTACCATTTATCTGGCCTAGACTATGTGGGTTGGAATCACCAAATGCCATATCAGATTATTAATCATAATAAGGACTTTGAGAATATAAACACGTTTAGGAGTTTGGAAAATAGCTTATCCTAAAAACATTTTAAAATTTTCTAATTATAGAAATATTTATCCTGTCTATGCCAATATTTTGTATAAATCCTATGTAAAAACTTTATCATTTGAAAAAGCATTGGTGATATGAAGCACATGCAGAACTTCATTTCCCCATAGACTCCAGAATCATTCAATTTTATGATTTGTATTTTCATATACTGAATTTCCTAAGCAGTAATGTTGAAGATGATTTCTTTTATGTAGTGAACTAAATTAAAAAGAATAACTTATTTTTACTTTTCTTTCAGTTTTTAGCTAATTAGAACATTAGCTAATCATTCTATTTAGGTTTACATAGTAAAAACTAACAGGTGGTTTGGATTGAGGAAATAAAATAAGCTTTATTATTATAGACAAGGAAAATTCTTTTCCTATTACACATTACTTGGACAGAATAAAATAGACAGCTCATGCTGAGAAACCTGAAACTCAGAATGCAACAGTTAAAAAATAGACAATGGATTCAGTAGTGATTTAGGAATAGACTTTAGCAAATTACAATGAACTTGGGATGCTAAAAAGGAAGAGCTGATCAGTTTGCTTTCAGTTTTGAAAAATCAGCTTATAATTTGAGCATGCAAATGGCTTCATCTTTCTGATTAAACTTTGTCATCTGGTTTTCTAGTGTTAAACATACCCCCAATGGGCATGCTTTTCATTGTTTTGTCTTACTACTAGTCTTACTACTAAAACTAGTAACTATTTTCTTTTTAAATCATAATTTTTATATAGTAGGAAGACAAGATAATGTTTCTATGGCTATAGAAAACATTTTAATATCTGCTTACAATTCTTTTCAAGTCAACAAATGTTCAGGTCTAAATGTCTTTTATTTTTTTAAAAAATACCTACTTTAGGCTATACTTTTAAGGGGTATTATTCTAATTCATAATGACTTATTTATAACTAGATGTGCATCATGAACATAAAGTGAAAGCATTTTTAAAAGTTTAAATTATGTAATAATTGCTTTACAACATCCATAGTAAAAAATAAATACAATAGGTATGTACTTCTTGTTCTCAACATTTAATTCATATCACAAAGTAAGAAAATCCCTCTCAAAGAGTTGTTCCAGACATCACAAACAATGCTGATGTATTCGTAAATTTTAATGTACCAAGTTCTTGAAAAAAAGGATTTTTCCACATTAAACACCTGACCGCATACATGTTGGAAAATATCCAGAATCTGGTTTTGCAAGGACTGTTACTTCCTAGTTGTGCCACTGAAATTAAGATCAACTCCCTGGAGAAGACAATTGAATTAGCACAGCATGCTTTATGCACAATGAAAACAAACTAACTAATCTGGATTACTACCTTGCTTAGAACTTTAAAAAGTGAAACTACATATACAGCCAGTGGCTTCAAAAGGCAATAATTTTTCTGTTCAAATTGAATTCACTGGTTTCCTTTTCTTTATGATGTATATTATTTTTAATTTTTCACATATACGGGAGGAGCTAGTGGTTTTTTTTTGGTCCCAAATAATCCTCACAATTATATTTTATTTACTCATTTTTCCTCCCTTTCACCATTTTAATAAGATAGAAATATATTGACTAATAAGAATAAAACATAAATGTTTCTGCAGAAACCACATAGCTTTGCCAATTGCTCTTATGCATGGTATGCTTTTTAACATAAAGAGGACAGTCCCACCATATCATTAGCAAACAAATAATAACCACTCAGACATGAAGAAGTATTAAAAGACAAGAAGATTTGGGGATGAAGACAGCAGAAATAATAGAAATTTGCAGAAGGGCTGTTGTTCTATCTTGTAAGGAATAGCTAGAAAATTAGATTAATCAAGGAGCAGACATTCGGAAGAAAGTTTGTGTGAATGCCTGACAGTCTTGCTCTTTCCCTCATTTCAAATGTTGGCAGGGTAGCAGGCAGCTCCAAGGGAAATGTGCTCCTTTCATACTTGAGTAATTGATGAATTGTATGCAATATGCAAATGAGAATCCATAAATCTTATGAATGACAGCTTAATTTATGTGAGCCTTAATGAATGCAGGATTAGATTTTAATTAAATATCCTCAAAGGCACCCTGAGTAGTAGGTTTTTTTTAGCCCTTGTTTTTTTGAAGACTTGTTTCACATGCAATGCTTTTTATGAAAGTAGAAAATCAGGCAAAGAACTTGGAAGTGTTCTTATGTTTTAATGATAAGCATTGTACTGTTTTGTAGAGAAAACAGCAGTTCAACTGATGATGAATATCTAACAAAATAGTTACAGATCTTTATTTTCTTTAACTTTGTATATATTTCACTCAATTTGATTACCTTTAATTGATGCCAGGTCCAGATATCATGTGTTATTTTTTAATTACAAGAAAAGTTATTAAACTTTACCAAAAATGCTCTGTAGCTGAAGAACTGTTTATTAAAAGATTTGATTGGAAAGATAAACATTTTAAATATTAAATCTAATTTGAATAAAATAAGTTCTTCCTACCCTTTTTTTCAAAATTGCCTCTCTGGATAATTCTTAATGAGATCTGCTGATAAATAAGACTTTTTCAAATATAATATTTAATAAGAATATCATAGTAAAATTAGTCTGAAATAATGTATACTCTTGTGAGATAATTAATCTTAATTAACTTTAATATCTCAGAGAGATTAATTTTAACTTACAGATAGATACCTTGTAACTGCTCATTTATTTTGCTTTCTATATGAATATATATGCAATTACATATGCATATTTCCATATATAGTTTTTCTCTACCTCTCTATATATTTGTATGTATATATATATATACATATATATGCAGATGTATATATTTATACTCATATGTATTCACAGATATATTTATTTATGTATATGTATATTGCTTTGGCAGGAATCAGTCTTTTCAGGAAATAAACTCAGGTCATGGAAGTAATTTTCCAAAAGTCATTGTTGATAGGCTAGCAAATTCATCCCAATTTTATAATGTATGATATAAATACTCTTCTCTCTTGCCTTTGAGTAAAACTATAAGTATGTGAAAATAAATGGAAACTTACAAGTGGATATGTTATGTAACCTTTCCTATCTTCAAGTGGTTTTATACACACATACATAAACACACACGCACACACAAATCTAGGAAGAATTTTGTAATTTTGCTAAGATGCGTATTCACTTCTGTTTTATACTAAAGAATCCTAATTTCTGATCCATATTGTGTATCCAAAGATACAAGCATACACAGAGTCTTATCTAATGACCTCCATATATAAAATATGTACTTTCTATAACTAAAAGAGCTAAAGAAGAGTGCATAACTATGTTTATCTCTTTCCTAAATTCTATGCAAGCATTTATTTTTTAATATAGTATTGTCCAGAACTCAGAAAAGTAAGAGTTTACTTTTAATATATTGGCAATTAGCCCATTATTTAAACTGCCCTACCTTTTCTATCTGTAAAAATGGACATAGCAAAATCTTGACTCTTGCTCCTCATTATGAGCAAGAGTTTCATTAATAATCAAATGAAAATATAATTGGATAAAAATTTCTAAATGAAAATTGTAGAAATAAATTTGGTTATTAGAATTCAACATTATGAATCCTGATAATGATTTAAGAATTCCATTTCTTTAGATTTTATTTTTTTATTTGATTTGTCATAATATAATCCATAAGCACTGAGAAAGGGGGCAGTGTAATTCTAAAAAAATTTTAAGTGTTTTATTTGGAAAGACTGGAAATTTGATTTTTATCTTAAAGCTTCCTTTTAGTTTAATGCAATGCTTTAGATAGACATAATTTTATGCAGAGATGGATTTGAAGATTGCAATAAACTACAAAAAAAAACTTCAGACTCAGAAACTATTCTATTCTGTAAAGATAAATTCATGCTTTAACTTAACTATGTCTTAAATACACAACACACAGGGTTCTCTCAAATGAACTTAATTCACTCACCGTAGGTGAGGGTTGACAGGTGCCTTTTGTAGCATTTGTGTAACCTATGGTCATCTTTAAGGCTTTGAGATCTTAAAACAAAAAGAGAACACTCTCTTTAAATGAGTTTGGAAACTAACATGCTGTAGTGATGATGAACTTAGCAGATATTTCCCATTACTTATCAACATTTAATGTCTTTCATTTGCTTATCCTAAATTATGGGTATTCAAAATATAACTTCTTTAAAAACTTGAGTTTTTTTTAATGATATCATCTTATTATTAGTGTAATCAGAACAAGAAAGTGCCCTTTCTTGCTGATTCATTTGTTAGTATTTTGGGGGGGGGATTTTCTGGTCCACCCATTTCATTTTCACAATGTTTTAAAAATAATTGTTGTTTAAAACACTTTTTTGAAATCCTCAGATGTACTGAATGAATAATTTCATAACGAATGACATGCTTTGTTGTGATATCCCTTGTTCAATAGTTCTGCAGTGGTATACGCTTGTTTTTGCAATTGCAGATAGGGATTGTTCTGGAGAATTGCTTGCTCTTATATATGGCTAGAAGTGAGAGTTAGTAGTGATAATATTCAATGTGGTTGAGAGAAATGTTTAGCTGGCACATGGTTGAAGAAATAACAATAGATTCTTTTTAACTGAATTTTTCATAGTTATTAACCATAGTTAAATGTAGGAAGAAGAAAATACCATTCATTTTTTTTTCTGAAATTCTCTCTGATAGAACTAATATAGGACTTTAAAAAACTAACCAAAGGAGCAGTAGAGGGTGTTTTATTTAAAATTCATATTTTTTCTACTTAGAAATTTTAAGCATTTAGTGACTTCTTTACTGTCTTATGAAGATAGATCAGCTTTGGGAATTATAAGAGACACTTTACAAATGTTATAAGCTAACAAAATTTCTACAACTCCAAAATATTGTAGGTAGCTGTTTGACTTTGAAGAAAATTAGGAGAAAACTTAATAAGAAATTCAGTTTGGTGATAAATACCTCTGGAGTATTCCAGTAGGAACTTCACAGGTGATTTGAGAATTGAATTGCAGATTATAGGAGGTAATGTTTAGATTTTGTCTATCCAACTATGTCTAGTTGTAATCATTTAAGACTGTACAGTATACATTTATTGGACAATTCATTGCTAATCCAACTCAATCAATAAGAAGATATTTTATATATTTAGAAGGGGAGCTTTTTGAAATACAAAATTATTTATTACTTGAGCTCACCAGAACTATCATAACTATGAATACTTCAAGGGAAAGCAGAAGAGTTAGTTATTACTTCATTAGAAATTTTTTCCAGCATAAATTAAGTCCAATATAATTGATCCTAAATCAGAAATGCTTAACCTTTTTGGGGATTGTTGTCCCCTTTGGAGGCTTTGGTGAAGCCCCAGAGCCCTTCTCACAATAATGTTTTTAAATTCATGAAATAAAATACATAGAATTACCAATGAAGTCAATCATATTGAAATGCAGTTTACAAACACATAAATGCATGTATGTATATACATACATGTATATATGTATATAAATATACATGTATAAACAAATACATATATGTATCCATATATTTATATATTCATGGATCCTTGACTAAGCATACCTGCCTTGAGTCACTCTTTGAACATTGATATAGCATATCACTCTATTGCTACATCTAAGTATTTCTAGAAGGTAATATAAAAATAGGACTTGTTAAATATAACCCCAAATTGTGCCAATCAAATTACTGAGTTATGGAGGAGAGGAGAGATAAAGATTTATCAAAATGGTATTATGATATCTCAATATAAAGAATTATTATTATCACGAGCTTGAAACCAAATAAAAAGCCAACTCACAGTGTGAATTTTCAGTGGATTACATGACACATTTCATTTGTTATGCTCCTTATATCTATTTTTCCTCTTCTTGAAATAGTAGCATTTCTTAAAAGGTAAAGGTGATACTTGAATTTTACTATACAATAACTACTTAATGCTTAATTGTCTCAATTTTTATAGATTCGAATTTTAAAATTCTTTATGGCAGATGCATTGTAATGATTAATTCACTTATTAAGTCATGGTAAAAAGCCTTCTTGAAAGTTCTGTTCTATGGAGGAGTTCTGTCCATATTCTCCCAGAAATGTAACTTCAGCATATTTTTAAAAATATTCGTGAAAATAGAGTAGAAGAGAATAGTGTAGTATTTACAACTTTTAATTACTTCTTAAACTACTCAGAGCTCCCTTTTCTAGAAACATAAAAATAATGATTTAGAAAAATCCTAAATCCATTTTAAAATTAATATAAATTCTTTTGTGTTCAATATCATAGTATTTTATCTACTCTTTTTTTGTTTTGTTTTTTTTTCCTGAGGCAATTGAGGTTAAGTGACTTGCCCAGGGTCACATAGCTAGGGAATTTTAAGTGTCTGAGATCAGATTTGAACTCAGGTCCTCCTGACTTCAGGGCTGGTGCTCTATCCACCTAGCTGCCCCTATGTCTACTCTTAATGGAGCTTTCTTTTCAAGAAATGATCATTTTTATATTTTATATAGATATAATGCTTTGAGACACTAGTGCTTATTCCATTTTAGGTGCTTATATAAATGCTATTTGATTGGGTTGAGTTGGATGTAGTATCATAAATTAAGATCCACAAATGATTTTTTAAAAAGCATCATTGCTACCTCCCATTAAGTCTGTAATTGTACAGGGAAAGTTTGTATTTGATAGAAAGATCAAGTTTTATCATTACCTTTGTAGTGAATACCCTTGAAGAAGACTGAAAAAGTAACACTTGTTGAATTATCCTCAAATGAATAGAAATTGAGGCAAAAAGGACTAGGTCTCCTGATAGCCATATTGGTATTCTAACTTTTAGAATTTGACTGTTTCTTTATCAGTAAACACAATTTGTTACAAGTTGTGGTAGAAGTACTCTCAGAATCAAACAAATTAAGCCAAACCAATATGTATTGTTTGTCTAACATGTAATGCTCATTGCTGTCAGTCTTTTATCATTATAGAAATAATTTCAAGTGAAAATGATTTAACAATAATAGACACATTTCCCAAGGAATATTATTTCCAATCCCAATTCCATAACAAATTCTATCATGCTAAGCATATTGCTTGTTGGAAATTTATTAACACTTAAGTATTTGGATATACATAATTTTAACGCCTAGTTATAATGTTTTACTTCTTTTACACTGTCTATTAAGAGTTTATATTATTGAAAATAAGACTCAAATTTTTTACTTCTTTCCAATATGTATATATGCATCTATCTATCTATCTATCTATCTATCTATCTATCTATCTATCTATCTAT
>JAJPUD010000422.1:463359-497233 GCA_023553655.1 Myrmecobius fasciatus | reverse complement strand
TATCTATCTATCTATCTATCTATCTATCTATCTATCTATCTATCTATATACATATATACATATGTATATATATATGTGTATGTATGTATACATGCACATACACACAAATATTTAAACAACAAATCATTGTTTTTGCTAGTGGCACATCCAATTTACATAGATCTAACCAGAATTGGGGAAAAAGCTCAGGACCAATACACAGTTTTATTTTTCTGACTGTCATATAGTATTATTACTTTAACCCCCTTATAATAATGTTTGGGAATAAAATAAAACAAAAGAAAAATTAAAAAAAAATATTTTCATTCAGCTATAAAATTGCTAACTGAAGCCACTAAAAAAGATGATCTTAATCTAAGCAAAGTCCATATAATTATAGAATTTGGAATATCCTTGTTTACCAAATGAGTCAGTCACTTTTAAACATTTGGCCCTGTGATCCACAGCCCTCAGTAGATGAAAATATGTTCATCTTTTACCTCCCCTAGTGATAATTATAATTGTATTGTTGGATCACATTTCTTGACTCTTGTATAATTTAGCTCTGTCAGCATTAATCTCTTGGCTGTTCACATCCGTGGAACTAAATGTCTGCTTAATATGATGTAGGTTAGGTGGATGTCATACTGGTTGGGGAAAAACAATGAAAAAATTTACTGTGGTATTAGGCAAATGTATTATGAGGGCATCGGGCATAATATCAGAACATTTATGCTACACTGGGATCATGTTTTATGACTTCCTTGTCTGGAAATGGCTTTTCACCTGTTACAGCATGGAGTATCAGGGTGAATTTGTTGCCAAGGTATCTGTAGGTGACTCTTGGTTTCTCATTTATTTTACCTAATGTCATTAGTATTGTTTGTTACAAAGTAAAATATTTATAACAGGAAACAGCTGTGGAACAGTAATAAAGAATACTTTTCATAAAGCAGATTTACATTATCCTTTCAAGATCTGATAACAGTCCCATTTATCTGGGTGTAAGAACATTCTGACAGGTGTGAGGGATAACTGATTGATATAAACTCACTACTGCATGAAAATGAACCTTTTGATAAAGACATCTTAGTTAGACCTGATAAGTAAAGTACAGGGAACATAACTGTCTGCTATTATGTATCATTTTATTACCTTTATGTTGATCTTGATCTTTTAAATGGATAGTAAAGCACTGACAAAAGATGACTGAAAATAGACGTTTTTATAATGTACCTTTAGCAGGAGGGTAATCCTTAGATCAAGGACGTTAGCTTTCAAAGGATTCATATTTCACTCAAATACAAGGAGTATTCTCTGCAGAATGTAAAAAAGCAAAATACTATATAGTGTGTTTTTGGAATATTTTCTTAGAACATACTTTAATCCAGTGAGGCAAAAACATTTGTTGAGTAACTTGGAGTAATAAATCCTATAATAGATACTATGGGGTAATGGACATATAGGAAGTGACCCTCTAATTTGGACCTCAGAGAGATTATAAACTGTGAATAGATAAGATACAAATGTGACAAAGACATGAGACTTTTTGAAAAGTTATATAAGCATAAGACATATCAGTCACAAAAATAGAAGCATAGAAATAATATTGATTGAAGGAGCAATCAAAGTGTAATTAATCCTGGCAGTCTTCCTGGAGGCAATGTTGTGCCAAGTTTTGAAGGAAAAGCAAGAGAAAAGAATAAACCAAAGGGAAATCTCAATAAGTGGAATGGTTTGGGTAATGAATATTCTAAGAAGCTTCTGTATAGAAGATAGCTTATAATTCTAGAAGCAAGTCTATGATATGGAGTATAAAGAGGGAAAGAAGGAATACAAAGTGAAGAGCTTTAGAATTCAATGTGAAACAGAGATCACACTTGCTAAAAAGCGTTTTTTTTAAATATGAGTTGGCATGTAATCTTTTCTAGGCAGTTTATGCCAACTTTTAATTTTTTCAGTCTCTGATGGTGGTGATAGTGATAGTGATGGTGATTGTGTGTGTGTGTGTGTGTTTTGGGGGAGTAGTTGTGATTTCAGTAAAGAATGAATTATCAGGGGAGTGGAAATGGTGATAGGAGGTTTATTTCTACCTTAAAAAAACAACAAAATTGCAGCTATATCTAAAACCTTAATGAATAGTTAACACCTCAATATTAAAAGCTAATTGTAAACAATAGCAATGCAAAATGAAGAATGGTTCAATTACAAAAGAGAAAGGAGTGGAAGTACTTGGTATCATAAGCATTGTAAAATAGTACTAAATAGTATGGGGCAAGGAATCAGAAAAGCAGAATGTCAATCTTGCTTCCATTATTTTTAACATTGTCAATTTGAGTAACTTTGTTAACCTCTCCAAGAAGCTGTAAAAATGGGGATAATAGCACATATGCTGATCACTTCTCAGGTCTTAAAAAGACGTTTTAAGGTAGTATGGTCTCCAGTAAAACAGAAAGAAGGGGCTATACTTGATTTATACATATAGTAAAGCAATGTGCCATTTGGCATAAAGAGTCCTAGAGCTGAAATATGCTATATACTTTCTTATCTTCATGCTATAAAATGATGAGGTTGGACTTGACTTCTAAAATGCTTTCTAGCTAGTTATCTCTGATCCTGTGATCATTATGATAAGGCTACTTTCTTTACATCTCTATCTTCTTAGATCATTATATTAAAACTCAGAATATATCATATATCAGAAAACCAGGATGGAGGGAGTATGATTTCCCAAATTGCAAATGTTTTCTTTCTTTTCTGACCTCTTTGTTTTGTAATATTTAATGTTGTTTTTATTCAGTAATTTTAATCATGTCTTAGTCTTGTGACCACATTTTTGGTTTTCTTGACAAAGACACTGGAATGGTTTTCCATTTCCTCCTCCAGCTTATTTTATAAATGAGGAAACTGAGGCAACAGGATCAAGTTACTTGCTAAAGGTGTCATAGATAGTCATAGTCTGAAGTCAGATTTTAATTCAAGCTTTCTGACTACAGATTTGGTACTCTAGCCACCACACTATCCCATCCATACATCTTCCATGTTGTATTTTTTTTTTTTTTGCTTTTTGCTGAGGCAATTGAGGTTAAGTGACTTGCCCAGGGTCACACAGCTAGGGAATGTTAAGTGTCTGAGACCAGATTTGAACCCAGGTCCTCCTGACTTCAGTGCTGGTGCTCTATCCACTGCGCCACCTAGCTGCCCCCCATATTGTAATTTATAACAAAAGGTCATTGATTCATAACTGGAACAGGCCTTAGAGAGCCTTGAGTCCAATAACCTTCATTTTATAGATGAAGAAATTGAGACACAGGTTATATAGAGTTACAGAATTAGCACAAGCCTGAAATGAGATTGGAACAGAGGGCTTCCTGACTCTGTTTAGTGCCCTATCCACCTTGGAATATTTATTAAGTTTATGTTTTTAAATGCACAGGTCTTATATTCTAAAGACATGAGCTATGGTTGCACTCCCAAGATGTTCTGGTGTAGACAATTCACATAAGCAGTCTGAGATTTAGTTTCCTCATTCATAAAAACAAATAAACACCTTGAATTAGGTGACCTCAAAGAACATTCCATCTCTAAATCCTGTGAACTCTGAATTTTAAAATTATTAGACTCAATATGGATAGAAATTATTTCACTTAGCTTTATAGATCCTTTAGGATCTTACAAAAAAACCTCTATTCCTTATAGTTCTACAACATATTGTTTAAGCTTAGTAGAAAACCAAATAAACTTTAAAGAGAAAATGTAAAAGTGCTAATGGATATTGGAGCTAATAGATAAATCTTTACAAAATTATCCCAGAATAATTTGCTGTTGCATACTAAAAAGATAAATGAAACTCCTCTAATCCTTTACATTTAGATATCAAAAACTAAATTCTGGTAGTCTAACATGTATTATTAACTCTGGTAAAATGCATATAGGTATATGTGGGTGTAGTAGTTATATATGTAATTATACATACAATCATGCCCGTCTTTGCACCATCTGAGAGACCTTGTTTTCGTTTCTGGTCACCACCTTAGCAAACTAATCAATGAGGCATGAACTGCTATCTGCAGTGAGAGAAATGAAAAATAAACCAGAGATAATCCCTCAGTTAAAAGGTTATTCTGTGTGATAAAAGCTATTTTGTTAATTTATTTACTTACTGGTACAGTGAGATAAAGTGAAGGAACAATTAGGGAATTCTAGTTGAAAGGATTTTAAAGGGCACTGATGACTTAATATTTTATGTTATTTGATTGACACAAGCAAATTTTTAAACTAAAAAATTTTATAGCATACTAAAATCTTTGCTGTTTGCATTTGTATGCTTCTATATTTTAAATCCTATTTAACCTTGTACACAATGTGTTTATTTACTTTCAAGAAGTCATTAGAATGTCAGCAGTGTCAACCTTAAAAACTGGTCTTATTTCTGTTTAATGTGATCTTCAAATGTGGGATATTTTTTGTTGCTTTAGTAAAACCTTGATATATTTCCAAATTTGCTCATTGTTGGATCACGCATTTAAAGACTGGGAGGAACTTTAGAAGAAATCTAGTCTAATCCATCATTTTGTACTTAATAAAACTGAGTCTCAGGGAAGTTGTGTGAATTACCCCAAATCACTGAGTTAGCAAAGAACAGAGCTAGGTCTGATATCAGATCTTGTGACTCTAGGGGCAGGGGCAAGGGCACGTAGGTGGTACAGTTGATAGAGTGCAAGACCTAAAACACAGAATGAGTTTTAAGTCCAGATTCAGATAAGTACTAGATGTGTGACCCAGGAAAAGTCACTTAATCCTGTTTCCCTCAGTTTCTTCATCTATAAAATAAACCAGAGAAGGGAATTGCAAACCAATCCAGAATATCTGCCAAGAAAACCCCAAATGGGTCACTTAACAGTTGGACATGACTTAAAAAATGATTAACCAATAACAGCTTGTGACTTTAGTTCCAGAACTCTCTACTGTATGACAATTGCTTGTTATTACATTCAGTATAAAATGCCTTTGTTTATGCCTAACAATATTTAGTAGATATTTAAAAATTAGACAAGTCATTTGATCCACATAGAAGGAATTTTGTACAACTGAGATCACAAAATTAACTTTGAGATTTAAATTCTTTGGGTTAACCTTCATTTTTATTTCTCCACTTCATTTTTATATGCTATAATAATATGCTGTTATTTATAGATAGAACTGTCCAAACCCTGGGATAAGTTAATTTTGTATGTTTTATGTTTGTGTGTTTATGCTTGTAAATGGTCATTCCATGCTATCTGCTTTGTTCCCCTTTGTGAAAAAGCACATACTGAATGTCCAAAGTCAAGCATCTATGTTTGGGAAAAAGTAAGTTAATTGTCCCTCAGATATATTAAAACCATGATTTTGGTGTTTTCATTAATACAATGCTTTAATTGAGATAACCAGTTTATATTTATTTTCTTCAACAATGGAGTCATTACTTAATTTCTCATGAAAAGCTACCATAATTCTCCTTTAAAATTTCTTTCATGTTCACTCTTTTCTCTCCATTTCTCTGAAATTACCCTAGCCCAACTTTAAATTATCTTCTACCTTCTTGGTCCCTGCACCTAGGGTTGGCCCCTACCAATCCACTCTATATATTATTATCAAACCAATCTTCCTAAAACACTGCTTTATTATATTAATGTCCTGTTTTCTGATGGCTTCCAAACCTAGGACAAACCCATACACCTGCCTTTTTAAGACCTCCATATTCTGCCCCTGCATTTTTCAAAGTCATTCTTCCTATAGAATACCCAGAGTTAGAACTTTATTCACCTTTGAAAATTCCATATTCTTTATAAATCCCTTCCTAACCATTTCAAGGAATATTAGTCATTTCATTCCTTGTACATGTGTTGAAACTGCTTATTTGTTTTGATAAATAGTGTAATGTATGCGATATGGTGAGGTATAGTGAATAGGCTGAACTTAAAGTCAGAAAGCTCTTAGTTCAAATACTTCTAACGCTTATTGGATATATAATCATGGACATTTTTGAGTTCAGGTTTCCTCATTTATAAAATGGGGACAAAAATGTCTGTAGTACTTATCTAACAAAGTTGTTTTAAGTTTGAGATCATGTATATAAAGCACTTTTCAAAGTCCAAAATACTATGTAAATTTTATTATTATTATCATCCCTGTCATTATGATCACTATCATCATCATCATGATGTTGAACTCTTACAACCAAGACACATCACAACTCTTCAAAAATTTAGAAGTTAAGTCTTGGAGAATTTTATGAAACAGTGGTTAAAGTGGTTTTCCTCATTCAAAGAAAGGATTCAATCTCTTCTTAACTTTAAGTATAACACTATTTTTTGGCATGTCCATTTTTCCCAAGTGAAAGAGAAACAAATATTTCCATTATTTTTTTAAAAATTATTTTATATATTTTAGTCATGTATTTGTGGTTTGAATATAGCTTATTCAAAGGAAGATGCTAAATTTCATAATTATTTTCTTTGTGTCCTCCACATTTTTGATCACATAGTTAATGCCTGGCAAATGCCTAGATTTGGATATAATTTAAATATCTTAGAATCACCGTTATGTTTTCTGAATAAAGACAGTTACAGATCCTATTCTTCCTATAGGAAATAAAAATAAATAGAATCTCCCAAATTTGGGGATTTCCCAAATCTAAAACAGTCACAGAAGTTTTGATAAGATACATGGTTAGTGTTCTATAGTTGAGCTTTTCATTGCCTGTTACACTTATAGAAAAGATTCATTGAACACCCAAATCAATAATTCTCAGCTTTCTATTTAGTTTTCTCTTTAAATCATCAAATTCCTGCAAATTCCTAGAAAATGATTTTTTTGTCTATTAGTGAATTGTATTAAACACCAACAGTGGAGTTAGTCATTAGTCATTTTCGGAAGCAATCAAGTACTATCTTCTTGAAATCCCTTTACTGGGACCAATGTTTACTTTGATATGAGATCTGTGATATCATTGGTGTGAGAACTTGCTTCATCCTTACAGATTCAACTTATCCAAGCTTTCTCATTCTATGAGACTTGTCTACAGCATTCTATACATTATAACAATGTACTTCTCATAACTTGTTTCCATATCTGTTTGTAAACAATAAAATTACCAGTTCCTGGCTTAATGGCTCAAATTTTCTTTGTTTCCAGGGAAACTAACAACTAGTAATGAAGCTTCAATTATTTTTCCCTTCTTCCTTAAGAACGATATCATCAGGGCAGCTAGATGGTGCAGTAGATAGAGCACCAGCCCTGAAGTCAGGAGGACCTGAGTTCAAATGTGGCCTCAGACACTTAACACTTCCTGTCTGTGTGACCCTGGGCAAGTCACTTAACCCCAATTGCCTCAGCAAAAAGAAAAAAAATATATCATATTTGTTCACTTCAAAAATATACATTTCCCCAACTTCTGCCTTAGGCTCTCTTCTTCAATATACCTTTTCTCTTAATGATTTTATCTACTTCCATGATTTAATTTATTAACTCTATGTATGACATGATTAACAAATAAATCTTTCTACTCTTATCTTTTCTCCAGAATCTTCCATATTTCCATATATCTGCCAAACACCAACCTAGTTATTCCACTTACTCCTGAAAATCAGTATTTCTAAAACTTCATGTATCATCTTTCCAATATTTCTCCTTTTCTGTTAATGGTACCATTACCTTCAAAGACAGTATAAGTATAATAAAATGAGTTCAACTATGTTTGGCATCAGAGGCCTTGGGATGAAATTTCATTCTGCCTTTTTTCTATCTTTCTGTATCACATTTTTCTCACCAATAAAATGAGGGAGTAGACTAGATCACATGCAAAGTCCCTTCCTGCTCAAAATCTATCACTCTCTCATATATTTCATAAAGTAACTTTTGAGTAACTCACTCCATATACATATAAATGTGAGTGTGTGTGTATGTGTGTGTGTATAACACGTACATATGATCAGCACTTAAGTTCTTTTATTTCTATCATTGCAATTTCACATTTGTTACCTCCTCACTGTTAACTAAGTCTCTTTTTGCCTATACAATTGTATATCTTGGCAATTTTTTTCTTCTGTTTTCATTCTAACCTACCCAATTTCATGTTATTCCTTTATTAAAACAAAACTTTTCTTGTCAGGTTCTCTCCTGTGACTGTTCCTCTTCATTTATTAATCTTCTTTTTCATCTACAGATGTTCTTCCAATATACAAAAATCCCTTTTTTACTTTTGTATTTGTATGGATTTCTGCAAGTAAATCTTTACTAAGTCCTTAGATGAAACTTAGAAGTTTTGATGTTGTACATCAAACATCTGTATGGTATTTTTTTCTTATTTTGCCTAGTATCTCAGTTTACTTTGATTATCAACATATAAGTAGATTATAAACTATTCTATTAGGTTGTAAAATTCCTGAAAGCAAAATTTGTAGAATGTATATCTTTGAATTCCTACAAGTATTCAGCCATAATTTTCCTTTAATATCCTCAGACCTGTAATCAAACATTCTATCCCATGTGGTTTGGCAATAAATATTCATAAATGACAAGGTAGTAAGGCAAGGTGTCCAGACTCAATTTTGAGTTGGAAGATCCTGGGTTTGAATCTTGCCTCAGGCACATATTAACTTATGCAATCTTGGACAGATCCTTGCAGTTGTCCATCCTCCATTTTTCAGCATCATAATCTAGATATTAACAAATAGTTCTTTTCTCTTAGAGCTGTATGAGTCTCCAATTACACAAATTATATAAAGTACATAAAATATAAGGTGTTATGTAGATATCAGTTATTCTTATTTTGGTTCCTAGTAGGAAATAATTGACTCGAATTCTCGTAATGAAATAAAAAACAAATTCTTAAACTAGAAAAAAAAAAAAAGCAAAATCAAACTCTGAAGAGCGAGTACTAAAATCTATCTCCCCATAGTAATATGACATAGGCCAGATACTCAATATCATTCTATGGCTTTAGCCTTTCTATAGTATCATATTTCTTACTTTCATCTCCATTTTTCTAATCACCTTAGGATCATAAACTGGCTTTGTCAGATTGAATTTAAGAAAGAGAGAAAGTAGAAAAGATAGATATTTATTCATGGGACTTAATCTATCCCTTCAGTATTATATTATTTTATCTACTTCCAACAGATAAATTAAGGAGTATTAAATTTTGAATATTAAAAAAAATTATGAGGAGTTTGATATTTATTTGCTATAGCCTTTAAATAGATTATTTTACTTTTATGTTTAATATAAAATCTCTAAAATAGGTATAAGGCACAACAAAAGATTTAGGGTTTAATCAGAGTGGTTATTCAAGGTTTTTAAATGTCTTACACTCAACAATTCACAAGTGACTTCATAGAGAAAAGTCACAAAGCTAATAAGTATCAGAGATAAGATTTGAACCCAAGTCTTTCTGACTTCAATAACAGTTCTTTACCAATTATGCCATTCATGGTACCTTTACACAATTACTTAATAAGGACCCAAACAACAACCAACTGGGGCTTGGCCTGGGATCTAGTATTGAACAATCAATGAGAGTCAGAGTGGCTTTGGTTTAAGACATAATCTTTAAGAAAGAAATCAAGCCAGTAAACCCCAAGAGGGAGGGTTCAGAGATCCAATTGAAAAAAAAAAGTTTTTAAGAGCATCTGTAGGTAAGTGTATGATACCCTATGTAGACAGAAGGAGGGAAAAGAAGGAAAGAAGGAGGGAAGGGAGGGAGAGAGGAAGACAGAAAGAAGGAGAAGGAGGTAGAGAGGGAAAATAGGAGAAAGGGAGAGAAGAAAGGAGAAAGAAAGAAAAGAAAGGAAGGAAGAAAGAAAGGAAGGAAGGAAGAAAGGAAGAAAAGAAAGGAAGGAAGAAAGAAAGAAAGAGAAAGGAAGGAAGGAAGGAAGGAAGGAAGGAAGGAAGGAAGGAAGGAAGGAAGGAAGGAAGGAAGGAAGGAAGGAAGAAAAAAGAAAAGAAAGAAAGAATGAAAGAAAAGAAAGAAAGGAAAAGGGAAAGAAAGAAAGAGAAAAAGAAAGAATGAAAGAAAAAGCAATGTATATTAAAAATAAATAAATTTTAAAAATATAATGGATATCATAATCCATATAATCATAAATTATTTATCAGGAGGAACATTGTCAAAATCATCTAAGAATCACCTCATTTATAGTTTCTTAAACTCATCTGCCACCAGTGATAAAGGAAAAAACCAGAGATGAAATTTGATGTGACTATCCAAGAATAACTGCTTGGTTTTAATTTAATTTAATTTTTTTTTCAAATTTCAAAAGCATTTTCTTGAGGTACTTATATCCATATAGAACATATCTATACCTTAGTATAACATTTCATGAATTGCTGTTTCAAGTAAACCTTTGGTGATGTGGCTTGTTCTGAACTTAGCTGTATTGGTCTCTTGATAAGAAACATAGAACCAGAACTTAAAACCCTTTTCATATTGATGGGATGTAATGTTTTCTACTGAAATAGCCTCTGTAAACCCAGGGTCACCTCCATGCCAATATAGTGCCCATTAAAAGATTTTAAGGTCACATAATGAACATTAGAAGCTGAAAAGTGTAGGTCCAAATGATTTTCTTCAATGCTTATTATTTAAAAATATGAGAAGTCACATTTGTAAGTTCCCTTTTAATTGCCTGAGGATTAAAGTTCCTTTTTGCAAGGATTTGTTTAAAGAAATGATAAACCTTTGAAAACTGAATTTAAAACAGAAACACCAGCACCACCTTAAAAGATAGTGGTGGGAATGGTGCCACTGTGATCTATCTAATCCATTATTTATCGTGCTGTGATTGCAGAAATAACAAATATCTTAATTAGTGGATTTAATCAATTATGCTTTCATACTTTAATTGCCTGTAGAGGAACATGAAAAAGTTTCTTCTGCTGTTCTACCTTTTAAAACATGGTTATCATACTCTTCTTTCAAGCGTTCAGAATAAAGTCTTGATAATTTAATTAAATGGCTCATTCAAATGCAAGATCATATGAAAATATAATGGCTTAAATCATCTGTTTACTAATGATTCATCCAGCAGCTTTTTGTGTTTTGGGGGTAGGACCTTATCTACAAATACACTTTTGTATTAATATAATTATAAGAGCATAACAATATATTTCTCTACTCTGCAATTTATTTCCATGTTTTCGGCACATTCGGGCTATTGAATTAATCTCACTTTTAAACAATAGAAAGAAATTCTTTACTAGAAATAGCTTGCATTCTCCTTGGCTTTGTGCTAGACTGAAGTTAGGGAACACATAGATGGCTCATGTTGAATCTGATTGCTTTAGCAGCTTTCATTTTGATGGTATCAGGTTCCAGCTTGTACTGCTAGGTCAACATGGACCCAGGCCATTAAAGGAGAAAAGTTCAGGGAAAGTTCATTTCTATTGTTTTACCATGGTTACAAAACAGAAAAAAAAAAAGAATGAAAAGAAACCCTGAACTTGTAGCATGTTGCTGCCTTGTGCACTGAACTGTTTCTCTCTGTCTCTGTCTTTTTCTCCATCTCTGTCCCTCTTTCTCTCTGTGTCTCTTTCTCTATTTGTCTCTCTCTGTCTCTGTCTCTTTCTGTCTGTCTCTCTTGCTTTTTACCTCTCTCTTCCTCCTTCTCTTTGCCCCCCTCTCTTCTCTGTCTCTACTTCTCTCCCCATCCCTATCTTTATCTGACTGAAATCAAGCACAGAAAATATATAAATATAAATCTCATATCTGTCTATAATATAAACTAAATATACCCTTAGATCATTTTAAAAGTAAATTCCAAAAGTGATTTGTAATATCATTCTAATGAAAGTCTTTATATCCATTTAATTATACCTAAATTATTAACATTTGAAATTTGTTACATGATCATTTGGGAAAAAGGGGTTTTTTAAAGACTTTTATAAGATGAAAAGAACTCTCTTCCAGTTTATTAAATTAAATTAACTCATTAAATGTGTTGAAAGTAGTTATTTTCATGTACAATGAAAATATTCTAAGGGTAATATTATGTTTTATAGTACTTATAAATTAAAGCAACATTTATATAAAATAATTTTTGCATCTCTTAAATGGCATCATATAAATTTAGTATTTACTAAAACATTATTAACCACTTGTAAAGTACCAGCATGAGCTTGTTCCAAAGCAGCATCTTTTGCATGGGAGTAGTGTCATCGGGAAACTAAAAACTGAAAGTCTGAGATTAAAGTTCTATATGAATCTTGTATGTAATAGAAGAGGTATATTGTTGTTGATATTTGCCAAGATTTGAGTTTTTGTTTCTTCCATTATGATTTGAGATAGTCATTCTTCTGTTTCTGGCTTCTGCATAAATCTCACAAAGAATGAAATTTAAACTATCAAGTTTTACAATTTTAAAAATATTAACTCTTTTTATGCAGAGATTTTATGCAGAGAATAGAATAAATATCTCTGTTCACTCAGATTATAATCTTAACTAGGTCAAATGACATTATGTGTATCTTATAGGTCCATCTGTTTATAGTCTTTGCTGTTTTGATTAACTTAGTGTTGGTTTTTGGAAGACAGATAGTAGCATAGAACTCTGTGGCTTTAGTGTAATTTAGATGGAGTAAGATCTTTAACTTTCTCTCAGGAGGATGGTAAAGGAAAGGAAGGGGGAACATAATATTTTAAA
Organism: Myrmecobius fasciatus; assembly: GCA_023553655.1. Lineage (NCBI taxonomy): Eukaryota > Metazoa > Chordata > Mammalia > Dasyuromorphia > Myrmecobiidae > Myrmecobius > Myrmecobius fasciatus. The sequence continues at coordinate 484,571 of JAJPUD010000422.1, read as the reverse complement.
TTGTGCCTTTGAAAAGTAAATACATTCCAGGTCCATGATTGTGCTTTTTAAATTACTTATTAAAGGAGCTTAATAATAGATTTATGTTTTCTTAAAATGCTGATGCATTTTTTATAACTATTCTATTAGCTCTACATTAGACAATGTTGAAAGTACAAAGGAATACTAATAAAAAATCACATCCAAATGAATTATTTATACAACTCTTTGTATAAATGACTGGTTATATTCCCAACTGTGCCTGCAAATGACTCAACTTTATTTCTAGGAGGAAAAACTAGGTATAAGGATTGAACTATTGACTAGTGGCAAACATTGATATATTTGACTGTGTTCTATTTATAGTCTCTATCTACATAGTCATCAGGGGAAAAAAGTTTACTATGAATCAAGGATGCCTTTTTTTATTGTGGGTCTTTTTACAGATGATTACTATTAACCTGTGATCCAGACATACAAAGCGTTTTTTTCACATATTGAATGAAGTTAATATTTAAAAGGCATAACTTCAGAGTTCTTAGAATTCTTACTTCACTTCAAAGCTCAGCTCAAGATTACTGATTATTTGCCAGCTCCCTTCCCCAATCCCTTTAATGCTACTAGTATCTCTTTCAAAATTTTTTCTTAAAGCTTTGCATTTACTTTGTATTTATCATATACATGTTTACATATGTGCATGTGTCTTCTGAGTAGAGACATGAGACTTATTAAGTTGTAAGGTCTTTGATGTCAAGGACTATCTTTTTTCCACTTTTTTAAAACCTAGAGCTTAAAGTACCTGGCACATGGTAGGCACTTACTAAATCTTTACTGGCTGATTGATAAAGACTACTTCATTTCTGTTTTTGGGTTTCTGTGGCTTAACACTGTGTCTGTAATAGAATATGCATTTAATAATATATATATTGATCAGTAAACCTATAGATAAAGATAAATGGAAAATAATGGCTCATTCTACCCTTTAATCACCAATTACTAAATAACAATCAATAATCAAAAAAATAAATACCCCTATAAAGAATTAAATATCTTTTATGTGCCAGGAACTCTTATAATCATTGTGGAAACAAAAGATGCCTTTAAGGAGCTTACAATCTAATGAATGGGATAACATACAAATAAATGTATACAAAGCAAGCTCTATTTGGGATAAATAGAAAATAATTAGCAGAGGAAAGTCATATAGAGTTTGATCAATTATATATTCAAACTTATGACAAGTCAGTTATAATAAATAATTTCAGAGATCTCTAGTAACCCATTCTCCAGAATGGATTTACCTAAACTTCTCAAAACAAAAATACTCACTATCTATTGGAAACATTTCAAGTTTCTCAGCTTGGCATTAAAGGTCCTCTACATGTTAAGTTTAATCTTATCTTGAAAACCTTGTCTCATACTTTTCTTTTTTTGCCATCTAATTCTTGTCCATCCTTTAGGACAAGATCAAATATTCTTCCTTAGAGGCAAGTACTCTTCACAAAACTCTGATTATTTTGGGGGGGGGGATGCTTCTCTTACTGTATTTTTCACATCCTATCTCCTATTTTAGCCCAAGAAAGTTCAGGTTGTTTGAAAGGTTTTTACAGGGGTATAGTTAATTCAAAATTGTGTCTATTTGTCATATTTTCCTTTTGTTTCATATTATTGGATAAGGAACTTGGTTGTTAAACACTTGTCCATGAATATTAGAAACAAAAGCTGTACTTTTTATAGGAAAAAATAATGATAAATTAGATATATTTACCTTTAAATCTTTGTACTCTAGAAGTTTTAGAAAAAAAAAACTATTCCATTTTCTTCATCACAAGAGTACCAAGTTATTTTTCTCATCTTGTTAAACTCAAGAGACATTTGACATAAAAAATCCTCAAGATGAATTCTCTTCAAGAATGAAATTGTAAAAGATTAGGATAAATTGAAAGAAAAAATCCTATTGTCAATTATGTCTAACACACCTCTAAGAAAGTCATGTAAATAATGTTTAAAGATCTAGGTGTTGATCAGATAGGAAGACATAAAAAAGATGACAATTCACTTATTTGAATACTCAATACTAAAAGGAGCTCCATACAATACAGTAATGAATTGATGCTAATATCACAATGAATGAATTGTTATAGTGCCCCTCCATTACTATGTACTACTATATTATGAATGGAAATATTCTATCTAAAAAGGAAAACAAGTAAATGTCTCCGGGGAAGAAAAATATCCTAAATAAATCAAATCATTTTGTATATATACTCAGAGTAGTGAAATCATGGAAAAAAATTATCTTTCATATTCCATGTTTAGGCAAAATTGATTTTATTTTCATTCCAAAGCAGCATGAAGAGTAAGTGGAAATCTTCCAAGTGTAATCACACGACATGTTTTTACTTATTCTCATGATACTAAAAATGAAATAGAAAACAAAAACAAACTGGTAGATTTTTTTCTTAGTGTTTTGATCAGTTCAAATCTGGATATTTGCAAATATGTTATCTTTCTTGGGATTTTATGTAGGCTGTGTTTTAAGAAAAGCTTCTTTTTAGAATTATCCATCAGAACAAAAAGCCAAGTTATGTGTATGTAAAAGTTCATATAAATATTTCATCAATAAAATTGTATTTAATAATAGTGTAGAAATTAGAGTGAGGAATATAAGATCCTTTAATTATCCATAGCATATCCATATCAATCAACCTACAACTTACAAGAATTTATCAAGTAGGGAGTATCAATCACTATGTTAGCCATAATCATGAAAGCAAATCTATAACTCCCCTCAGGGAGCTTGAACTCATCATTTAGTTTTTTCATATTTGCTGAACTTCATACTTTTCCCAAAACACAAACACACCCAAACACACACACGCGCACGCACACGCACACACACACACACACACACACACACACAGCTTTTCAATGCATATTATCTTATAAAATCTCTTTTTAAAAAGTACATAATCTCTTTGATAGGATTCTTTGAAATTACTATTATTTCTTTTTTTTTCCATCCACAAAGATAGATAGCACCTTGAATGTTCAAGGCAACATACTAGCTATAGGATATATAGAAAGAGATAAATAAAGTACAGCTTATGAAATTAAAGCCATTTGTAATTATATGAAAAATGCTCTAAATCACTATTGATTAGAGAAGAGCAAATTAAAACAACTCTGAGGTACCACCTCTAAGATGGGCTGACAGGAAAAGATAATCATAAATTTTGAAGGGGATATGGAAAAACTAAGACACTAATGTATTGTTTGTGGAGTTGTGAAATGATCAAACCATTCTGGAGAGTAATCTGGAACTATGCCCAAAAAGCTATAAAACTGTGCATACCCTTTGACTCAGCAGTGCCATTTACTGAGTGTGTAACCCAAGGAAATCATAAAGGAAGGAAAAGGGCCCACATGCAAAAATGTTTGTAGCATCTCTTTTTGTTGTAGCAAAGAACTGGAAAAGGAGTGGATGCCCATCAATTGGGGAATGGATGAATAAGCTGTGGTATATGAAGGTAATGGAATGTTATTGTTGTATAAAAAATGATGATCAAGCTGATTATAGAAAGTCTTGGAAAGATTTAAATAAACTGATGCTGAGTGAAACAAGCAGAACCAGGAATACATTGTACACAATAACACAAGAATGTGCAGGGATCAACTATGAAAGGCTTCGTTCTCAGTGGTTCAGTGATCCAAAGCAATGCCAATAAACTCTGGACAGAAAATACCATCTGCATCCAGAAAAAGAACTAAGAAGACTGAATGTAAATCAATACATTCTATATTCACTTCTTTTTTCTGTTTTTTTTAATCATTCCCACAGTTTTCCTCTTTTGCTCTGATTTTTCTCTCCCAACTTGATTTGTAAAGCAATGTATATTAAAATTTTTTTAAAAAAACATTACATACTTGCAAAAAAAGATATGCAAAGGAAAAAAATAAGGTATGGCTTCTCTTAAAATGTGTGTATGTATCAGAGAGAGAGAGAGAGAGAAAGAGATATACAGACAGAAAGATAGACAGAGACAGACACAGAGGCAGAGACAGAGAGACAGAGGGAAAGAGAGTGACAGAGAGAGAGAAAAACAGAGTGAGAGAGAGACAGACAGACAGACAGAGACAGAGACAGAGTTAGAGACAGAGACAGAGATAGAGAGACATGCAGACAGAGATAGAGACAGACAGAGAGAGAGACAAAGAGAAACAGAGAGCACAATCATTTACTTGATAGAGAGGGAAAATGGTACATTAAGTAAGTTGGAGGACGTGTATTTCATTCTTGACTCTACCATTTATTTCCAGTGTGATTTGATTGTACACTTAACATCTATGGGTGTTTCTATATTCTTAATTGATGAATAAGCAATTGGATACAGATCTCTAGCTCCAAATCTATGATTCAATAAATGTGTTTAAAATTTATTTGAAGAAATAGCTCACTTGGCAATTGTGTCTGCTCTTCAGTTAGTAGCAATTGGAACCAGACCTAATGAATTTTAAACATATCAATGAAAAAACAACTTATATAAAGTGTTAAAAAAAAAAAAAACTACCATAAGTGGTTAAAAGTGCATTAACTTTAAGGCTTGGTGCATATTTCTTCCATGCCTTAATGTACATAATATGTAAGTTCCTGTTGGCTGAAAATGATTATTTGATAATTAATCTCTTTATGATAAGAAATAGTCAAACAATGAGATTAACTATCGATTTTTTTGGTTTTTAAAGATGAATTTTTTAAAATGTAATTTCTTTTGTTTAATCTCTACATAAAATTATCATTTATGTTTGGATACCTTTATGGATTGTTAAGTTCTTTTGTAAGTGGGCCAGTTTCTGGATATATGTTTCATTTAAGCATATTTCTAGTTTTTCCATTTTTGAAAGAGTCCTCAGATCTCTTGCTTCCCTCTTTTAATACATATATCATACATACACATACACATACATATAAATACATCTATATTAGCTTCATAGGAATATTTTTGTAGTGTGTCTTAAGACTATAGATCAGATATGATGTTTCCCTAATAATTTTAAAGGAGATAATTTATAGCTTAATCCTTTGGGGGAGGGGGATGTAGGATTTACTCTTCAGTCTGTGGTGTGATATATGCTGCTGAAAGTCCACCCTTTGCAAAAATAATTATCTTGTTTTTCAGTGATTTAAAAATGTTGTTTTTTTAAAAAAAATTTAATAAACATTATTTCCTGTGTCAATAACTCTTTGTTATTATACAAGATCAACATTAACATCAGTATTAACTTCTGCATGAAAACATTTTCTGCTTTCATTATAAAAAATACAGTATTTACTTTAAAAGATTTGGTTTTTTTTTAAACTTTTGTAAATAGAGTGAATGGGAAGTATTTGATAATATTGATATGCAAAATTGTTAAATACATGCAATCTAAATGCTACTCCATTGATTACTTTGTTTCTAAAATCTATTTTATGTTAATAATAACAACAATAATAGATAAGTTGGTTGCTAGCTTATGTAAAACATCTTGCAGTAAGTGTAAATCTAAACACTATCTGTGTTTTCATTCTAATATACTATCATAAATTTGAAATGTCAGTAAAAATGATTTGTAAATCAGGATATTTTAAAGGCTGAGATCTTGTTTCACATTTGTCAAACATGCTTTAGACTTAATAGACTAGCTGAGTTTAATATTTTATTTTACTGAGTATAAAACTCTGCATTTTTAGCAGAATATGTTAACTTTGCACTTAAGGATAAAGTAAATTTCTTTTTAGAATAGAAATTAATATATAGATTAATCATAGATATGCTTGCATGTATATCTCTGTGTTTATTCATATATATGAATATTACACATATATATATATTCATATCTATATGTATATATGTGTGCATATATAAATAGAGAGAGAGAAAGAGTTGGATTTGGATAAAGATGATATAGATATAATAGCAGGCTGCATAGGGTAGTGTATAGACAGCCTACTTCAGAGTTTAGAAAATCCTGATTTCATTTTACCTCTGACAGAAATGACATTTTAACCTTGGGCAAGGACCTTAACCTTTTAATTCTCTTCTACTTTAAGACAGTAAATAGCAGAAATTTCAGATTTGCATTAGGTAAATTTCACCATGGGAAAACCCCATAAATAGATGAAATCAAAGCATTGAACCAAAAATTGAGAATCTATATAAATGAGGGACGTGGTTAAAAATTTGTCAAAAGAGATAAGTTTAGGTATACATAACTAAAAATAAAAGAAGGAACATTAGCATAAATAAGAAATTAGTAGACCGACAAAGCAATAGGTGAAATGAACTCTGGCAGGGATGAAAAGTAGGAAAAGAAATCTGAATAATTAGAAGATAAGGAGGAAAAGATTGAAAACTAAAATAATTCTGGTGTCACAATACTGTGAATATTGAATCAGTTTAGCCTCCTTCTACATAATATTGAAATGGACACTTGTTTCAGATAGATTACAGTCTTGCTTCTCCTGAGGCCATTGTTTTTAGGAATTGTTTAGGAAATACCCTACAATGAGTTCTTGGTGACCGCATAGTGGTTTGAAATCTTTGTGTGAAACAAGGGGTATCACTGCACATTTCACTCTCTTATCCTCTATTCCTTATACCCATTAGCACTTACAATCAACTATACTTCAAGTGCATCTTCATTTGAGAAAAAGTTTATTGAAAATAAAGATGACAATACCTAAGGTTATCTTTTTTTTTTTTTACATTTTTAACTGTGTGAAACATCTATCTAGATTCTAAATATTTTGATTCAGAGGTTTGATTTCATCTGTCTATGGAAATATGCACAAAAATATGGCTGATGAAATACTAATAAAACCTTATATTCATTTAATCTTTAAATTTTACAAAATGTTTTTACATATTTTATCTCATTTGATCATTACTGCTCTAGGTTATTATTCTCCCCATTTTATTTATGAGGAAATTGAGTCTCCAGAGAGTCTCAAAGACTCTTAAAAGTCTCTTTAGTCACATAGCTAAGGAATGCCTGAAAATATATTTATAGTGAGGTGTTCATGACTTCAAGTTCAGCTGCAATAATTCTAAAAAGTACCCAGCAAATGCCAGCATGTGAAACAAACATGAACAAATTTTACACATCCAGGAACTGAGGTTCAGAGTATTAAATATTTTATTGTTTAAGACAATTCACCATTCAATGCAATTTTCTATATCAGCAGCTACCATGGAAGTACAAGCCGTACTCACAAACATAGTTTATTTTTTTCTAATATTTTCAAAGTGACATTCACTATTCATTTATCATGGTGTTTGTATGATTTGTATGATCGCATGTTTGAGTCAGTAACAGAGATAACGAAAACTGGCTTCAGAGTATTTAACTTTATTTTTTTTAATGATTAAGAAATAAATAGTTTCAGAGTACATTTTATCAGAAAAGGAGAATAAATTATAGTTTCATTTCCATTCCAAATATTTCTTGCCTAGTGACCTGGGTGCTTAAATTAAATCAAACAGTAAGAAAGAATATCACACTAGCATGAGATAAACTGTTAAGGACAAATAGTTTGATCTATAAACCAGGTAAGGAATTGTATATATGGAATAGAATGCCAAGGCTTGAGTATTTCAATCTTCACATATTACCATCAGTTTCAAAATTTATGGATTGGTTTATTCCCAGCCACATCATTTTTGAAGAGCTAAGGCAGTTCCAGTTTTCACTGATAGGGAGGATAATATAGAGAAGGCAATAATTCAGCAGCCTACCACTTTATCATCATTATCAAATTGGTGCAATACAAAACTGAAAGAGATAATAGCCCCAGTCTTCCAGTAACTTAAAGCCTAGAAAGACAATATATATTGATAGCCATATATCAAACTTTTTAAGATTTTAATTGTGTGTATAGTAGTAGTTTTAAAACAAGATTATATGCTTGTAAAGGACTGTCTAGAATCATGTAGCCCATCCTTTGTACTTTGACTTCAATTAAATGATCTCTCTTTCTTCTTTACTCCTTCCTTGCCCCACTTTCTCTCTGTGTCTCTGCCTCTGTCTCTCTCTTTGTCTCTGTATATCTGTCTCTGTCTGTCTGTGTCTGTGTCTGTGTCTCTGTCTCTGTCTCTCTGTCTGTCTGTCTCTCTTGCTCTCTCCCTCTTCTCCCCTCTCTCCCTCTTACTTCTATTCTTTCTCTGCAAATATATGTAAACATTGAACATTATATATATATACAACTGCTTAATTTTAAGGATCTTTAAGAACTTTTAAATGTATATGTGTGTGTGTAGATATGTGTATCTTTGCCCATAAGTGTATGGATATATATGCATTTATAGACATATACACATATGTATATATGTATGTATGCTTGCAGTTCACCTGGGCATTTGAAAGTTCTTAAAATTGGACAGTTTTCTACATCTCTAACATTTGTCCTTATAATCTTAGCATGATTCATACTCTGTTGTTAATGAATGTGGAGAATCCCCTGTTAAAATATCACTTCAGAGAAGATTACAAAATCTCCCTTCACACATTGATTTGTAAGAGTAATTCCAGTATCATCTCTCTAATTTTTTCATTTAAGAAAAATGAGTACCTATGAGGCATTTTGCTGGCAACTTTGGAAGATTTGTTATCAGTTCTGTCCAAGGCTTAGGATTTTCTTGTCAAAGCTACTAGAATGGTTTAAAATTTCTTTCCCCAACTCATTTTACAGTTGAGTAAACTAAAACAAACAGGATTCAGTAACTTACTTAGGATCACACAGTTAATAAGTGTCTGAGTGCAGATTTGAACTCAGATCTATCCTTCCTTTAGGCCTGACACTTTATCCATTGCACCATCTAGCTATCCCAACATATATAATACATATATATATATATATATATATATAATTGTTGGCTTCAAGGTACTTGGAGTTTATTTGGGATGTGATGGGGTGTGGGCATAATATAAACTGACAATTCACCATCCTTAGTGTTGGAAGAGATCATAGAGATTATCTAGTTCATCATTTTATTTTATAGCTAAAGATGGTTGCCTGAGATTAAGATGTTTCCCTAAGTTACACAGCCAGCATTGCAAGCCAGATCCTCTGACTTCAAATTTAATACATTCCTCTATAGCGCATTGTTTTTATAATTACTACCTTGGTTTTTCTTTTAGGCAGTGGAAAATTAATTTATAGGTTTTTTTTTTACATTTTCATGAATTATGCAACTTTGTGTGTAGATACTAAATATATCCTGAGCATGGTTGTAACCAGAGTACTTTTTAATCCTTGTATGCCACTGGTATTCTAATATTATGTTCACTTTTTCTGTAAAAGCAAAAACTATTACTACATCTGTATGGATTTTGATTTAAATTCAATTAGCTATTACTAAAATGTCACCCCTCATGCAAACATGAATCTTGCTTGCCTTATTTATCTTTACTTCATAATACCTAGTGAAAGACTTTGCATATAGAAGACATGCAATAAATATTTCTTTAATTAAATTTAACATTATGGATGTTATGCTATATGTAATTTTCTAACAATTAGAATTGTTTAAAAGTCAAACAGGCTGCCTCAAAAGATAGTGGCTCTCTTTACTTTGGATCTACTCAAGCAGAAGCAGGATGACCATTTGAATAGCTCATAGTATGCATTCCTTTCATATATGGCTTGGATTAAAGAGCTCCTAAAGTCCTTTCAAATTTTCAATTCTGTGATTCTGTGCTATGTTTTTACTAGTTATTTTTTTAAAATCAAATCATTTTTTAAAAAGTTAGATTTTCAGAAACAAAATGACAATATTCAGATATATGGTAGCATATCTAGTGAAATGGTCATGCACAAATTTATGAATATACTATTTCTCAATACATAGTCTAGGGATGGATCAATATTCTACAATGCCTCAAGCAATATGACCATTTTCCACTTTCCTCTTCCTCCCACAAAAATATACTATTCTTATCATGTTTTGGCAGGAACTCCATACTGTTTTCATTAACCTTCGAAATTATTGATAACAAAAGCAGATTCCAAGTGGAGTATTTATACCTAGGGTCAAGTTATCTAGAAGTATCTAATAAAATCTTAAGAGCATTCCATAAGGGTTGAAAATGGCATTGGGAATTTTTATAATGGTATCTTATCTTATTCCTATCTAATTAACAATCACAATAAGCTTAAATTCATACATGAAAATATTGCTACATTCCCACTATCAGAAGAGGAAGTATTCAGTTGTTTTTTCCAGCAGTGTTGATGGATTTATCTGTGCTATCTTGAAGAGTTCTCCTTGTGACCACAGACACAATTTTTAAAGACAGATATTCAATCTCAGGATTATATAATCTTTTAATAATGAATGAAGCAAAGCCAATCAGCATATCTAGGGGATTGAAACTAGATGATCTTGGACTTATTAAAACCATGTTTCAAACAATTGAACTAATCAGTCATAAAGCAGTCTGGAACACCTATAGGTAAAATGGACCTCGTATTAGAAGACCTCTATGTTACAGAGAAATCCTTTGTCACTGCTGCTGACTATAGCAATCCACTACCATGAGTAGCAGCAATACTACTAGTCTGAAAGAATAAAATACTCTCCATCTTTTATTGCCGACTTCCTCAAAATACTCAATAACTACTAAAGCTTTTAAATGGTATTTCTATATCATCTACCTGGTTGCAAAAGTAAACATTTTATCTTTGTCATCTTATTCACATAATCAGTCATTTTTTTATGGAATGCTCACTGAATTTTAATTCCTCTTAGTATTATAAAGTCAAGGATTATGAGAGAGAAAGAGAGAGAGAGAAAGAGAGAGAGAGAGAGATCCTTGTCTGTAAAGAGATTGCATTCTCCTTGGAATTATATATTGTTCATAAAAAAAAAGAAAAAAAGATGCAAGTTAGAGGTACAAAAAAGGTAAATCCAAAATACATCACTGACGTGAAACTGTCTAAAATAGAAGTGTCATCTAATTCAAAAGAGTAATCTATGAAGAATGTAAATCAGAAAAAGCTTCTTAGAAAAGGATGAGAATTCAGAACTGTGTTCTGGAGGATTTTGAAAACACACACACACACACACACACACACACACACACACACACAAACTAATTTTATGAATGAAATTTCACCCATGATTCAGTTCTTAGCCCTAGCTTTTCTACCACCCATGAAGTTCATTGTTATAAAACAAAATAGGTCAGAAAAACACAAGGACAACCTCAAGTACAAATTGAAGCAATTAGCAATTAACTGCTCCACATTTCCCTACCACACCTTGTGCTTTCCTGCCTCAGTACTTTTATTCATGCTGTTCCTTCACTTTGGTGCCCTACCCAAGTCCCATCTCCATCTGTCAAAATCAAACACATCTTCCTTCTTTAAACCTTTTTCTCCTGATCACCCCAGTTCTGTTCAGAATGGGAATAAGCTCTATCATAGGCTTTATATACTTCCTTTTATTATGCTTATTTGTATGTGCATATACATAAAGATGCATATGCACATATGTACACTTATGTGTATACAAATATAATATATTTAATTTTCTAAACTAGATTTTAAATTTCAAAAGGACAAGAGCCATAGACCTTAGAATTTAAGGAGATTGTAGAGATCATTTAATCCAATTACTTTTGAGATTTAGAGTAGTGAAATGGCTTGTCCAGATTCACAGGGATAGAAAATAGAACTGAAATTTGAATATAGTTCAGTCCACAGAGTGACCAAATTTATAACATTTAATGAAGGATAAAGAAACATAGTAGAAATTAAACCTATTGGCTATGGTCAGAGATACACAACTCTATATATGTGTAGACAGTATAGTAGGTATGAACAATTGAGAAACCATTTCTTCAAATGAATTGAACATAAGAATCAAGCAAGGAAAAAACATTAAGATGGTTTTTATTTTTTTGCTTGTTTGTAGTAGGAATATACTTGTAGTAACAATTTTTTTCTCTATTCATGAACAAAAGTGATAACTGCCTTTTAAATTATAGGATCATAAAAGACTTTGGACTAGAAAGACATGGAAATTATAAATTTACATTTCTTATTTTAATTATCAATTTATATTCTTTATTGTATAGATGTGAAAATGAGTCATGTGGAGATAAAAATTTCCTTAAGGGCATATAAATAATAAATGGAAAAGCTTGAATTTGAACTCAGGTTCAAATAAGTGACTCATGATTCATTGTTCTTTATATTATGCTGAGACTCCAGCTTTTATGACCATTACATATTTCCCCCTTTGATGAGAACTTTATGGAAGCTATACCTTTGGTTTCAGTAGCAACAAATCACATTTAACTTCTAGAGGTTTCTCTGAGCATGTCAGCTCATGAGGAACACAAGACTGAATGAAAAAATTAAAAGATAGGGCTATGAGAGAAAGTAACCTCAATGTAAAAGTTCTGGATAAGTAATGTTAGCCTGATACCTCAAAGCATGTTTACCACTTTTTGTATCTTTTCCATTATGGTATAAATAGCTTATACCAAAACTGACTATACTATTTGACATTGGTCTTAGGAGAACTTTAAGGAAAGGATTTTTAATATAAAATATTAACTATAATTAGATTCATACTAATAGTATATTTGTCAGATAACAAATTAAATATAATGTTGAATTTTTGCTTATTGGAAAAAAAGATCTGTATTGGTATAATTCTTTCATTACTAAATAGATCTTGAATCCTTCTGGGAGTATCAATTCAATTTCATGATGGTTTCTAAACCCTGAAGTTTATTTAAGGATCTCTTGATAGTTCCTGAACATTTCTCATAGGCAAAACAATGGATCAGGGTTAAGGAACCTATCCTAATAGATCAATCTAAAAATTAGAAATAGTCTACAACTAACTGATAGGTTTAAACCACCTAATTTACAGTGAATCTACTATTGCAGTTCTGCTTTCATAAAATTAGAAAACAAGCTGTCTGTTTTTTTAAACAATAAAAGCTAGAAGAAACAAAAGCTTAGCAAAGAAATTATAATAGATTTAGAGAAAAAAGGGACCTAGCAAGTCATCCAGTCCAAAACATTAATTTTCTAAAAAAGGAAACAGGTCCATTGACATAAAGTAACCTCTTCACCACATTAAAAAAAAATAAAGCTCTTTGTACTAGTTCAAAGTGAGTGTTTCTGTGATTACATGTATATGTATATATCATGCTTACTTTTCTTCAGGTATAGAATGGACCAGATGACCTCTGAGACTTCTAGCTCTGAAATTTTGTGATACATTTGACTAGTTAAGATTGTGTATCTTACAGAGAATTTGTGTTGATGGTCTCTTTGGTAGCTATGAATAATGTACACTTGCAATTTTTAAAAATCTGAAAATATTATTGCAAAATTTTATGCTTGAATCATTAATTTTTTCTTCTCTCTTTCTGTCTGTCTCTTTCTGTCTGTCTCTCTTTCTCTGTCTCTCTCCTTCTCTCTCTCCCTCTTCCTCCTCCTTCTCCTACAATATGCAAGGTATTGTGCTAGTATTGGTTATGGTGATTCTGGTGGTAGTGAAAATATAAAGAAGTTTGAGGTAAGGATTTTGGATAATTTTAAGTATAGTACTAGTAAAGTTAAAGCCATGAATTCCATAGAGGCAAGAGTTTCTTGCCATAAAGGAAATGAAAATCTAGCAAGGCAGGTAATAAATACAACTGGGTTGGATGAATTTTTGAGATTCTGTTGAAGCTGTAAAACCTTGTGCTAATTTATCATGTGACAAGTATAATGCAGAATAGAATATGATACAAATGTAATCATATGGTCACTATGTTAAATTTCTGTCTGATAAAAAATTGAAAAAGTTTCAAGTAATGCCAGTTAATAGTAATTTTGTTCTTGGAAGTATAATAATGAAATATATGAATGGTTTCTGATAATGTTCCCATTTAGAGAGTGTATTGGGAGAGGAAAAGTTGTTATCCCAGCCCTCCATTAGGGAAGTTCACTTTCTCTTACATTGCTCCCAAAGTTGTCCTGAGCTACAAAGTAATAGGACATAAGGAAAGACAAAGTCAATGTTCACCATAACTGATTATGAAGAATAATGATAGATCAGCCAGATAAAATATTGAATTGAAAAAATGACCTGATTCAAATATTCTTATTGAACTTTTCTGAACTAAGAAAGAGGTAGGGTGAAGTAAAGATGGCCAGTTTTTCTTTCAGCATTTCAGTTACCTAAATGAGTACCTTAAATTTACTCCTATTTCTCCTTTTTTTTGCTCCTTCACATCCTAATTTTTCTCCTACTATTTCCATTCCTAGCATAATCTATCACCTCCCACTTCTTTAAGTTTCATTTTTGTGGTTTCACTTGAAGGCCTTTGTTTGAAGAAAGAAATTGTAGATGTTGCAGATGTTGTTGCTCTACTCCATGTGTCAGGGAAGACCTCTCAACTTCCTTCTCTCTCCCAAGTCCCTCCCAAATTTCTATTATAGGTGGAAAAAACTAACCGTCCAGTCCAGATATCATGTTAACTTCCTCTTTTACTTGACTGTGAAGAAATATAGCTTCCAGGATCTTTGGTTTTTTTTTGGGGGGGGGGGGGGGCTTACCTAACCCAGCTATGCCAGAGGACTGTTATACAATCATAATTAGAGCACAAATTCCTATTAAAGGTCTGGAGAAGAAAATATCATTCTTAACTAGATAATTTAGGGGATGCTTCATTGAGGAGGCAACATTTGAGCTAATTTTTAAAGAATAAATAGAGTTTTACCAAACACATGGAGGAAATGGCAATTCAAAAAGCAAAGTTCTGAGCATAGGACAGCACTTATGGCAGATGGTTTACTTTGATGAGAAAGTAAAATCGCAGAGAGAGGGTAGCAGTGTGAGATAAGGTGACTAAAGCAAAGGTTGGGAAGATTTCTAAATGCTAGGAAGAATTATTTGAACTTTCTTCAGGGATTAATAGAGTATCACAGAAATATTTGAGCAGATGAATAGCACAATCAATTTCTTTATTAGAATGATTAATCTAACAACAAAGTACATGACTAAATGGAGAGAAAAGGGTATGGGCATAGTAGAGGAGGCCATGACAAAAAACATAGATTAGAGGGTCTGCTGAAAGCCTATATTTGTATGATGGAAATAGAAATATTAAATAAATATAACAAGACTTGCAATTTTATAAGATCTGGGGATTGAGAAGAAAAGAGAATCAAATATAATACTATGAATAATTGAAAGCAATTGAGAAAGATAGAAGAAGAGTAGTCATGTCAAAAAGACCACCACCACACATTTTGTTTGATTCATGGAAGTCATATAGTCTGGGTTTAAATTTAATCAGTAATTGCCATTAGTCCATAACTCCCTCCTAGCTGAATAGAAACTAATGCCCCCAGCAGGGAAATTCATTACTTATGGTACTATTTATAGTTCTGTCATTAATAATAATCATTTGCTATTTTAATGCCTTGACTAGAAGTGTTAGTATGTGAAAACATTATTGTAGGATTCCTAATACTTGTGAACTTCACATCTCTTTATGAAAATGAATCATTTAAAAATTATATGCACACACTTTCAAGCACTAAAAACTAATCAAGGTAGAAGACCTTGGTTCTAAGGAATGTTTACTACTTATAATATTTCCATGTTAACAAGTCCTTATTAAATTGATTTACAAATTGATCTTCCCCAAACTGGGGTCTTTAAATGAGACATATAAAGTATGTCATATATGTAATCAAATCTGAAAAAGAAGAAAGAAGTTTTTGAGAGGCTACTATGTATACAAAGCTGGGTTAAGTGTTGTGATGAATATAGAAAAAGTGAGCTTTTTGCTCTCAAATAATTTGTATTTTTCTTGAAAAGCAAAGATCAACTAATAGAAAATTGATAGAGCAACATAGAAGATAATAATTACCTCAGACTGTGGTAATTATTCTAAGTGCACTGAGTTCAGGAAAAGGAGAGATTAGTAGGCATTGGAATAGTCTAGTAATGTTTCATAAAAGATCTTTACAATATAGTGATGGTGGTGGTTATAATAGTAACATAATTATATTATCCTAATCATTTTTGGTCTAATAATCATATGAGATAGAAACCATAACAATTGGGCTTGGAGTCAGAAAGTAATGATAATAAAAATAATAGCAATAGCAACAACAATATAATTACAATATAATACATTATAAGATAGCGTATCATGGAATAATACAACATTATATACTTATGTGTGAATATAAAAATTATATATAATTACAATTATTATTATTATTTCATCCTTATTGGTGTGGCTACTTTTATACAAATACCTTAACTTTTGCAAAGCACTATATATATATATATATATACATATATAAACATATACACACATAAAGAGAAAGGGAGAAGGAGACGGGATGAGGGAAAAGGAGATGCCATAAAGGAAATAACAATGTTCACAATAATTCAGTGGGTAGGATATATTATTATCTCCATTCTATAGATGAGGAAAATAAAGCTTATTTAAGTTAAATGACTTGCTTATCGGGTTACAAAGCTAGTAAGTGTCTTTGGCAAAATTTGAATTCCAGACTTTCTTTCTCAGCCCAAGTTCGGGGTTCTATCTGAAGCCATTCCTGCTCAGCTCTTTATTATCTGTCTGTTATTAGGTGAGTCACTTAATTTTTCTGGGTTTCAGCTTCCTTTTCAGTAAAACAAGGCCAGTAAATATTGGTTACTTTCACTGCATAGAAAAGAAACCTTTAATTTGATTCCTAATGACATCAGACTCTGTTTATTAGGGTATTCTAGCAAATATTTCCAGATATTTAGAAAGAGGTTTGGTTGCAGGCAGAAACTTCTGTGGCCTGGAGAACTTGGAGCAAGAAGAGAAAACTAAAACTAAAACAAAGCCAAATAGAATGTACAATTTATGTTGTACTCACCTACCTGGGGAAAACATCAGAAAGAGGGATACACACACACAGACACACACACAGACACCCACACAAACACACACACCCCTTATATAAAAGTTTAAAATAAAGCAGAAAATTAATTCTAGTACTAATTTTATATTGCACATTTGTTAACTGTGAATTCAAACCTGGTCTAGACTCTCAGATTATGCACAGGTAAGAGGAACCTAAATGGTGATGAGAACTATGTTTTGCATGTAGTAGAATGTACTTAATAAATTTTATCCAATTGAAATAAAATAGGCTCTACTGTTGGTTAAATATAATGCATGTAATGCATGCAATATAATCTCAATCAGTGAGTTACAATTTACATAAGTAGGTAACATTTAGGAACCTAATTGGATTCAGGATAATTTTAGAAAGGGAATATCTATCCTTTTTAAAAATAACTTCAATTCAATTCAATTCAACAAGCTTTTATCAAGCTCATTTTTTTAAACTCAGACATTTCTTTTTGCTAGTCAATATGAGTTCATATCATGGATTCTAAAGACCATTCTTAGATTAAACTGGTAATATGACAACTAACAACTAACAAATCACATATATTTCTGTTAGCAAAATCTTTACTGAACATCTAATGGGCTCTTCAGGGAGAAAGGGATCTAATTTAAGGCTATGAAAATCATTTATTACTTATTCTTGAAAGTTCATTGCTATTTTAAGAAAAAAAATTTCTTTGACACTGGGTCTCCCTCTCTCTCCTAAAATATAACTACAGTGGCCATTCACAAGCCCAGTCTTCTCACTTTCTCTATTTCTGATCTGATTCAGTTTACTATTTCATAGACAGTCTAAAAGGTAGCCTCTATTCCCAGGTTTGCACATTATCTTATAAGACCATACAGCCACCTGAACAGATATTTTACTCTTAATATAACTTAGAACTGCCAAGTTTAAGCAACAAGTACTACAGGTCTACACTACCACTCTTCATAGATCATTATTTTATTATACCATTTATTTCACACAATTGATTTGGTAAATTGATTGTACTTACTAGAAAAATAAAATCAACTCAGGAAGCTGTCTTTAAAGATCTTTGCTATCTTTAGAATTAATCATGTATTGCCCAATTTCAGTCACCTAAAATAGATCTGATGTCAGTTTTGAAGGCAAAGTCAACATTGTGACACCCAATCAGAACCAAGTAATATTGAGTCATAAAATCATATCTCCAATCCTTAAAAAAAATATAGCATTAGACTCAAGTAATTATCAACACCTGGATTTCTTCTGTCCAAATGATCAAAGCATTTAAAGTTAGTAGACCTCCACGTTCCAAGTATGAAATTCTTCTGCATTATTTATTTCTTTTTAGTAGCACTGCCTAATATGTATTATTTTAAAAAGTAAGATATTGTTGGCAAGTACATATTTGTGATGTTAATTTGAACTTTATTTTTTGCCCCTACTTTAGATGATGCTAATACCAGCCTTTTGAGAATAGACATAGCTAAACATGAAATTTGCACTGGCAGGCAGGTGGAATAAATGACTTAATAGATTTGCTCAATTGCCTGTCCCTGGAGCACTATTCTCATCTGACCTATGTTTCATAGGATGAGCATCTGACCCATGTGGTTTAGTAATGCTAAGAGAAGGCAACTTGACAATATATAAGATAAATCATACTGCTGTGAAGAATAAGAACATGTTTATTAATAGTCTGCTGATGTCTAATTAATATATTTAACAGATCATTATGGAAGAGATTCAGGGATTTTATTTTTCTACTTATTAAACACCACCAGCCTAGAGGATGAGAACACCATTTTAAAGGATCAGCTGACCATATTTAATGCATTTCTGACATTCTTATTAGGCAATGTGTGAATTAGGATGTCCTTGATTACCTTAAAAGATATTAAGAACACTTACAAATAGGATATTAAAAATTAGAGGAAATTAGGGTGGAATGAACTTGACTACATACAAATTGGTAAAGTCAATGAATATATGGGCCACTATTCAAAAGAAAACCCAGTTACATTCATAGTAACCCAGGTGTTAGAGGAAGCAATTGAAAATAGTGTTTTCTAATGTCTGAAGGCATTAATACTAGACCTCAGATTTGTCAAAACTGGGGGAAAACCCTAATCAACTAACCATTTTAGCTGTTTATTTTTGCCTATGTAATAGTAAATAATTGGTCTATTTTTTCTCCTATCAAATGACTGATTGTAGATTTGGCGCGTTTAAATTTCTTCTTTTCCATACCATAAAGGAACAGCTTTGATAATCTCGGGAGGTCCTATTCATTTCTATGTATTGATGATTATATGTAATGTTATTATGGTTTAATTTGGGAAACATCAAAGAATATGTCACATTTTATTTATTTCATGTGGTGCTAGAATATAAATGCTGGATTTGGAGTCAGAGGACAGGAGTTTTCATCTTCACTATGCTTAGGACTAATACTTTGACCTTGGACATGTCACCCAACATTTCTGACTCAAAATTTCCTCATTTTAAAAAATGATGGTTTTGGACTAGGTGACCTCTAAAGTTTCCTTTTAGCTACAAATAATGATCCTATACAAGAATATTATATTTATTTACTAGTATACTCCTCCCCTCCAGATTTTTTAGTATTACAACAGAGAGAGGAAGCAGGATAAAGGTGGTCCACTGCTCCTGTCATCTATTGCTGTAATTAGAGATGAATTGAAAGGAATAAATCGATATATCCAGAGGAACGATGTATTTAATTTTAAAAAATGATTAGAATACTTAAGGACCCATTGAAATGCCTTTAATCCCTTTCCCTTTTACTGTCAGCAAATGGAATCCGATAAAATCTCATAGATTCATCAAATGTCAGCTCTGGGAGCAACCTGGGAGCGAGTTTACTTCCTCTATTTTTTTTTCTTTGCATCTACTCTGAGAAAAGATAGGATTTTGTTTTGCTAGTTAGTCTTACTTGATTAAACTTGAAGGATCTTCAATTTCAAAGTGGAGATAGTGCTTCAATTTATTCAATTTCTGGATAACAATCCCATCTTCTATGTAATCTACTAGATCACCCAAGAGTTTGGCTGTGGCTGAAAATCCAGCACCTTATAGCCATCTTGATAATGAAATTCTCTGATTTTTAAAGTATGTTTAACTGTAGGCAATAGATCCATAATCCATCACTAACTGGTACTTGAAGTTCTTCCAATTTGTAGAACTTGTTAAAATATGTGTTCTATGTATGGGGAGAGTCATTTCTTTGCTATAATCAATTCCTGGAGTTAAGTGAATTTACTTGTGCAGCAGGCAACCAGTTCTCCAGAGGAGATATTAATCCAGAATAAAAAGAGAAAAGTGCTCATATAACATATTTCCTCTTTAAATTTTTGGGAGGAAAATTTAAGCCTAAATATCATATAACCATACAACTTTAGAAATGGAAGAGAAGTTAGAGGTATGTTAATATATTATACAGATGAAGAAAATGGGGCCTAGAAGGCAAATATTTATTTTTCCTAAATATGGCATTGGGCAGCAAGGTGGCATAATGGATGGAGCACCAGCCCGGCAATTAGAAGGATCTGAGTTCAAATCCAATTTACTAGCTGTGTGATCCTAGGCAAATCTCTTAATCCTTTCTTAGTCCCTCATCTGTAAAATGAACTGGAGAAGGAAATGGCAAAGCCCTCCAATATCTTTGCCAAGAAAGTCCTTAATGAGGTCACAGAGAGGTGAACAAAGCTGAAATGACCCAACAACAACAAAATATGGGGGAAAGGGCGGAATATTTAGATTCTGAATTAACAAAGCTTGGGAAGAGAGGAAGGTGCTGATCTCCAAGTCAGGAAGATCAAAGTTTAAATCCTACCTTTGATACACACTATTTGAAGCCTTTAACCTTTCAGTGCTCTAGGCAACTCATTAAGGCTTTAAGTTGCAGTGAGAGAGGGAATTTCCATAAGTAAGAATTCTGTATATGAATGAGGCAAGGGATATCAGGTGTTTTCCTCAATATTCACCAAGCCACTTCTTTAGTGTTAATCTTATTGCCTTGACCTGATAGCTAGGTTTTCCTTTTCTTGGCTCTCTGAAAAGCTGATACCTGCCATTTCTATTCTGGATTCACTTTCCTCTTCTTTATTACCAGTCGAACAATCTCCTTCTACATTTTGCTTACTTTTTTTTTTATCTGCCCCAATTCTGTTGATAGGGAATTAAGTTTACATTATTAAGAAAATACTGAAGAGATTAAAATGAAATTGAAGAATTTTGAGAAACATAGTAAACTTTTATTTTCTTCCCC
>JAJPUD010000422.1:413359-458359 GCA_023553655.1 Myrmecobius fasciatus | reverse complement strand
CCTGTTTGACAAATAGTGATTTTTGTCAATCTTTGTAGTCACTGAAAATAAATATGTCCTTCTCCATTTTTGTTTTAAAACATAGTAATAAAAAGAATGAATGAATGTATAGGATTCATTCCAATATGGTTAGGTCAGTAGTTGCTTTGGTGTCTTAGGGACATTTTCTTCTCAGTTATCACCACCCCAGGGTACTAGTTTCAGTGATCACAAATAGCAAAGATGTATTTAATGCCTCAGTAAAGTGATAGCCTTGTACATGCTTAATCTTGATTTTATATTAATAGGTAGTGGACTTGATTATACTGGAAAGGAAGTCTCAGTAGTTTTAGACTACTCCCTAAAGAACTATTGGCTGGAGAAATAAAGGATTCTTTTTTTTAATGAAATAAAATGACAGTAGTAGATATTATCTACTTCTTTACTCATAAACTCTAGTTATGCCTGGAGTGGAAATGTTAAATATATGATAAACCATGCTAAGACTAACTCAGTGGTAGTTTCTGATGATACTATTATTTTAGATCAGAGGTTTATAACCTGGGATCCATTTTAAAATATATGTAGGTAGATAACTCTCTTTCAGAATAATTGGTTTCCTTTGCAATATTATACATTTTCATGCATTTAAAAATATTCTTTTGCACTTGTTCAAATATACTGGATTACTTGCTGTCTAGGGGAAGGGATGGGAAGAAAAAAGGGAGAGAAAAAATTAGAAAATAAGGTTTTGCAAGAGTGAATGTTGGAAACTATGTTTGCCTATATTTTGAAAATAAAAAGCATTACTTAAAATGTTATTCTTAAAAGAATTCTTAGCTCTCACTAGAAAGCCAAAGAAGTCTATGACACTCATTCATATACATATACACACACATAAACATACATACACACTCATGTTAAGAAACCCAGTATTAGAAATACTGAGTTTAAAATAGTCATAAATTTTTTTCTATCATATCTATCAATGTTTTCTTAAAGTTGATGATGAAAAATATTTTATTGGGAGTATGGGATTGCTAGAAATTAACCTGAGTTGGAGGATTCGAGTAAGGTCTTTTTTGCCCATTTTGGTAAGTAATGCAATGTTTCACAAAAATGAATTTCCTTGACAATTTGAACATTTCTTTAAAAGCTCATGTTTTGATGCTTAAAAGAATCCTTAGTTTGATCAGTATGTATACTCTTAACTTTTCAGATAATAAATTTTAGTAGGTAATCTTCATTATTTCTGGCTAATAATGATAATAATGATGATGATAACAATGATGATATGTAAATGTTATATAAGATAAGATCTATATTTTATATATAACCTTTTGGACTTTTCACATTTAGTTAGTTTGCTCCTTAGATTATAGATCCTCTCCATTTTGGGCCCTTTGTTCAAAGCCATTTTAGCTTTACCAACCTACCAGCTACTTGTTAAATTGCTGTTGCTTTCAAGAACTCAGATTTACTTCAATATTTCTATGAGTCCTTGAGGGAAAACTTAATTGGAGCTTAAGTAGCAAAAAATTTAATATGAATTCTAGCTTTCATGTAAATTTCCCTGGAATACATTAAATACTTTTCATTTTTGGTTTGGACATTTGATCTTTTTCTGTGCGGGTACTGAACTTGGGATCTGAATTTTCTTCTTGTCTTTGCTCCCTTAGTACATATATGAATTTGACCAAGTTATTTATCCTCTATTCATTTCTCATTTGTAAAATGAGTAGGTTGAATTAGATGACTTGATAGTTTTAGATCTACAACTTCTTCCATGGGGAAAAAATGGATAATTTCCCCATTTTTTATGGTTTTAGAAACTGCCTAGAAATCTGTGGGAAGTGAGAGTTTCCCATGATGATTTAGAAACAGGCTTGATAATAAGGTCTTCTTGAATCCAAACAATTGTCCAGCCTCTGAGTCATTCTGCTTTCATTATTTACTTACTGATATGTTTTAAGAAATGGATATGCTTTCATAAATGGAGGATGCTGAATTTAATTTAAAATTTCATGACCCACTGTCATTAGTATGGAGATCCATTATTGTCTTTTTAAAATGTATAATTACATATATTTAGTATACTTAATATCAGGTTGTTAACTTTCAATTCTTCTGTTTTGTTCCACCTCCTTCCTCATCTTATGGTACGAAAACTTAAATGGCCAAATGAAAGAATTTTCTTTTCAAATGGAATCTGAAAATATATCAGCGATGTCTAATTCAGCTAAAAATGCTGAAGACAAAAGATCGTCCATGGTAACTGTCCATAGTCAGGGACTAGAGCCATGTCTTCTGACTGTAAGTTTCATATTTTTTTTAGTAGCTTTGTGATAGCACTTTACCAAAATAAAGAAGACCATGGGCCTTTTTCAATTACTTTGGGATTTGGGGTATGTTCCAGTAGATTGAGGTTGTTGGAAGTCTTGCCACTGGCTAAGTGGCATGTTAACATAATTGAATCCAGATTTTCCTAGGGCATAAGTAACTCTCTCATTGTGGTTTGATTCTCTACAAGCTGAACGAACAATTTAAGGCCACTAAGATATCAATTAGTTACTACTTCAGTGAATTAAATAGTATCATAGTGAAATGTACTACATGGAAGAGTTCCTAGTGTTCCCAAAGAAAACTAAATTTTCTAAAACAACTTTCTAAAACAATTTTAAGAGTGTCATCTTACATAGTGGTAGAATTTGACTCAAAGCTTCCCAGGTGTTTAGATCCTAAAATGGATTTTAATTTTATCAAAAAATCCCTTCCCTTCCAACTTTTTTACTGGAATAAAATTTATTCTCATAACATTTCTTTGATAGAAAAAAGATGCAGTGTATGACTGGTACTTTAAAGGATAAAGTTTGAATACCTTTCTGTGTTACAGATATCAAGCAAAACATTTTGATGAAGCCTCTTCTGTCATAGTATTAGATCAAGAAATCTGTGATATAGTTTATATCTATTAACAAGATAGATAAGTTTCACATGAATTTGTGACTGTAGTTATGTGAGCATTCTGAAGAGATTGGAGAAATATCTTAGGAAAGACCAGAGTAGAAAGTTCTGTTAAGGACTTCATTCCTGTTAAGTAGTCTGTGAAAGAATTAATTGCACTTTCTTCAGCTTTCTAAATTGGGCAGTATGGTTAGTGAGATGGAATATGGTTTAATGGTTAAAGTTCTGGGCATGGATGTTGAAATGTTCACTTATGACATTTACTAGCACCACAATTATCAATAAGTCACTTGGTTTCCATGAACTTCAATTTTTCCATTTGAAAAATTACAATGATAATACCTCTAGCATTATCTCACTGATATTGAGGCAATCAAATGAGATTAGGGGTATAACAATAACTATATGAATTCTAAATATAATTTTAAGGACATTAATTTTTTAATCTGCCTTACATGTTCTTGAGGAAAATAAAATTTATTAAATCAATTGATTCAATAGTTCTATAAAATAATAAGGAATTTTGTTGTACAAATTAAACCATTTTTTCTAATAAATATACAATTTAAATAAATCTTTTCTTGAAAATAAAGAAAATCTTTTGAATATCCACTAATTATTTTTGCTTTTTTGTAAATTTTCTTTTAAAAACTAGAATGCCATTATTTAGATGTTTTCAATTCAAATATTTCCTTTAGGGAAGTTTTATGGAAAAATGTGTGCATGTGCATGTGTGCATATATGTGTTTGTGTCTCAGAAGGGGGCGTGGGCAGATGGTGATAATTCCCAGAATTTATGGTTGTCATTTGGTGCCATAGCAACCAGAAGTTGGAGTTAATGAAAGAAAGAAGA
Source organism: Myrmecobius fasciatus (assembly GCA_023553655.1). Classification (NCBI taxonomy): domain Eukaryota; kingdom Metazoa; phylum Chordata; class Mammalia; order Dasyuromorphia; family Myrmecobiidae; genus Myrmecobius; species Myrmecobius fasciatus. The sequence continues at coordinate 454,563 of JAJPUD010000422.1, read as the reverse complement.
ACCTTTGTAGAGCTTCACAAACCAATACCTCCTACAGTGTTCACTAACTTCCTTTGAATTGAACACTTTTTGTAATAAATCACTTTTATAGATAAATACAGGTGTAAAATAAATTCATCTTAGTAACAGAATTGCAGCAACCCCTATAAAATTTACAGAAAGATGTCTTTAAATAGAAAGAAAGGGTTCTTCCTGACTTCTAAATGCCACTCTACTAAAGGAGAGTTTAATTTGAAGGCAGTGTTTAGCCAGTCTCCTGATTTTCTGCCTCAGGCAAGAATGTAAACTAGTTTTGAAAGTATCAACTTCACATGTATATTGGGTAAGTAACTCAGTTAACTCTACACTGACATGTAATCTTATAGGAAAAACTAATGCTTAACAATTACTTCTTTGAAAAATAAAATAAGTGTGAACTTTAAAATAAATAAACTTTTGTTTATAAGAATTTCTCACTGTTACTGACTTGTAGCCCAATAATTGACATTCACACAGGGTAAAAGTGAGTCTATACACATGCTTTGTAAAGTAAATATCTTATAGATTGCAATTTTTCATTATTGGAAGAAATACTGAACCAGGGCAGTATCAAACCACAGCAAATTGCATTAATATTCTGTTATCTAATGAAGAAGAATTGAAAGGAAATAATCTCCTTTGGATGCACAATTCAGAAAGTCATTATCAGGATTTATCTTTTTCAGTTTACTCTGCTAAACATTACTAACCAGCAACAATATCCAAAACAAATCTGGTAGATATTAACACCTCTCTTTGTACCAGCATTCTTGTAATATTTAAAATGCGTTGAATATAGCAACTTCTCAGCAGAAAATTCATAGATTAGAATTGTGCCTTGTCTATTGAGAGTTTTATTATAGCAAATACATTGGATTCCATGAGAGTATTTATAAGAAAAGATCATAGATAATGTACAAGTAAAGAAGCTACAAATGCATTGAAAATTTTCATTATTAAATTAAGCAGCAAAGTCCATACTATCCCCTAACTTTCTTCCTTCCCATTCTACCTCAAAATTTAAAAGTACTGCAGATATATTACTGCAGGTAATATATTTTCAAATGATCTGAATTAAGAAAGATGTAATGTAAAAATATTATTGTAAATTTCTAGGGTAAGCAGCCCATTTTAGTCAGTGATGTTTATTATTATATTATGCATTGTTATAGTTTTTCTTAGTGAGAAAAAAACTCTTGCAAAATTTGTGTATATTTTCCCCTAATATAAGTCTACTAAAAGTTTAAATTTATTGAGCTGTTGCTTAATAATCATAGTTTGCATCTGCCTTAAATTTATAATTAAAGATGGTGTTTTCAGATTACTATACTTTTTCATTTCTTAAAATTTGTATTTTCCCCAGTTACATTTAAAACAATTCTTTTACATTTTTTTTTAATACTTTGAGTTCCAGATTCTCTGCCTTATCATCACCCCTACCCCATTGTGAAGCTGGGCAAAACATTTTCATAAAACTCATGTTGTGAAAGAATACATAGATCTCCCTACTCCCCCCAAAAAAAGTCCTCAAGAAAACTGAAGAGGGAGACAGAGACACAGAGAGAAACACACAGAGAAAGACAGATATACAGAGAGAGACAGAAACAGAGATGGAGGGGGAGGGAGGAAGGAATACAGTCAGAGAGAGAGACAGACACACAGAGAGACAGAGAGACAAAGACAGAAACACACATATTGAGAGACAGAGACAGAGATAGAGAGACATAGAGACAAAGAGAGAGAGGGAGGGAGAATGCTTCAGTCTGTATTCAGAAACAATCAATTCTTTCTCTGGGTATGGATAGGATTTTTCATCATAAGTCTTTCAGAGTAATCATGGATCATTGTATTGCTGAGAATAGCAAAATCATTCACAGTTGATCATCCCAGAATATTGCTATTACTTTGTATACAATACATTTCACTTTGTTTGAGTTCATGGAAGATTTTTCAGGTTTTTCTGAAAAATCTGGTTCATTTCTCTTATAACAGTAACATTACATTAGATTACTGTCCTTAAGAGGTAATGTATACATAAAAAACAGGACCGGATAGAGTCCGTTTTTTTCTTTCTTTTTTTTAAATTACAATTTCTACCCTTCTGCACTCATAAATACTTAGGCTGGTCATTAATATAAAATATTTACCTGCCCCTGAATAAGTGAAATCCAAATAAAATGTTATATTCTAATATGCCACGTTTGGTAAATATGTTTACTTTTCTTTTCATTGGCTTTAAAATTTAGCTGAAAAACAATGAAGGAAGATCTTGGTAAGTAATGTACTGTTGGTTTATTATTGAAGTGAAAATGAATGAAAAACATATGGAAAATATTTTCTTTTACATTTCCATTCTATGAGAACAATACAATTATCTATTTAGGTTTTAATTAAATAACTATATAGGACTAAACTATAGAAACAAGAAGAATTGTGCTCTTTTGGTCTAATTTATTTCTTCCAAAATATTTATAAAGTTATTCTACAATCTCATGTTGCTAAATGGGAACAATATTAAGGTTGGCAATGCATTTAAGATACCTCCACAGCAGTTTTGCTGTAATGAAATTATATTTTGGAGATCTGTGAATAAACTTGTTTCTATCATTTCAATGAATTATTTGCTTCTCCTCCAGCAGAATGGCATAGTTTTTGACATGGAATAGTATAATTTGTAACAAGATGCATAAATTATATTTAAGAAGTCATATTTGTTTTTGTTGTGTATCTTTTGAATTGTGAATTATTTGTGATAAAAATAAGTTTAAATATAATCATGACATAACTTCATAAATGAATAAGTCTCTTTTGATGACAGTATTCCTCTTCATCAACATTTCCATCATCACTACTATTACTATAGCAACAATCTCTTGTTCCTTTTTGCAATATTTTTATAATCTTCTTTAAAATATAATTCATTTAAATTTAACATGGAGCCACAGAGTAGTAGGAGAGTTTTTTGACCAAAATATACCAGTAAGTCTGAAAAACAGTTATTAAAATATAGAAGAGAAGGGCCCATGTTTTCTTGGCTAGTACTCTGCATCTGCCTCAAATTTCTTATTCTATTTACTTGTAAGTTATTAATCAGACTATAATGAATGTAATATGGATAAAATATATAATCTCTCCAATCCATTTTTGTTGATTTTGTTTCTGACTTGGCAAAAAGGAACTTTTAAAAATGTTTTAGTGTGGTCTTTCCTTGTCAGCATTAAAAAGCTCTTGAGCTTCCTTAGCCAACTTGCTATGAATCTATCTACCATTGAAGTGACATAAAACCCTTTTTGAGCAACTTGTTTTCAACCTATATGATCACTTGAGGAAAACAATTTCCCTAAGTTTACTACTTTTTACATAAAATTTTAATAATGATAGATAATATGATAAATAATAAAATTTAGATTTAAAATTAATTCAGCTGACTGGAAATGGATCAAAACCAAGAAAATAAAATGTTGTAATGTCTTATATTTAGGTTCAAAAATCAATTGCCCAAATAGTGAGTTCTTGAATAGATAAGACATAGGAATATTGGTTTGATAGTTGTTTGTGTGCAAAAATAAAACAAAATAACAACAAAACAGCAACAACAATAACTGAGTATTTTAATGAACCAGAAACTTGTATTGAGCCAATTGTCCACAGTTATTCTGAATAATGATGATCTCTTCATTTTTAAAAAGCTACTCCACAAGAACAATTTGGAGCTATGCTCAAAAAGTTATCAAACTGTGCATACCCTTTGACCCAGCAGCATTTCTATTGGGCTTATATCCCAAAGAAATCATAAAGGAAGGAAAAGGCCCCACATGTGCAAGAATGTTTGTGGCAGCCCTTTTTGTAGTGGCTAGAAACTGGAAATTGAATAGATGCCCTTCAATTGGAGAATGGCTGAATAAATTATGGTATATGAATGTTATGGAATATTATTGTTCTGTAAGAAATGACCAGCAAGATGATTTCAGAGAGGCCTGGAGAGACTTACATGAGCTGATGCTGAGTGAAATGAGCAGAACCAGGAGATCATTATACACGGCAACAACAGTACTATGTGACGATCAATTCTGATGGACATGGCTCTCTTCAACAATGAAATGTTTCAAACCACCTCCAATTGTTCACTGAAGAAAGCCATATACACCCAGAGAGAGGGATGCGAAATGTGGACCACAACATAACATTCTTATACTCCTTGATTGATGTTTGCTTACATTGTGTTTCCTTTATCTGATATATCGTTTGTGTAGATAAGATTTCTCTTGCACACCAATGATGTTTGGAAATATGTATACATATATTCGATTTGCCAATATTTTAACATAATTAACATGTAGTGGATATCCTGCCATCTAGGGGAGGGGTGGGGAGTTGGGGGGAAGGGTTTGTAACGGAAAGCTATGTAAGGGTTATTGTTGAAGAATTACCCACACATATGTTATGCAAATAAAATAAAAATTTAAAAAAAAAAAAGCTACTCCACAGTTTAAAAAAATCATTTTGTTTGATCTTAACAACTCTGCAAGTTGAGTTTTACCAATACTAGTTTCTACTTGAGGAAACTTAAACCTATGAAGCTAAGTTATTTGCTCAAAATTATAGATCTGGTCAGTAATGCTATAGACATGCAAACCCGAATTTTCTGATTTCTAGTTCATTTTCCTTCCTACCTGCATAAAACTCTCTCTGCTAATCATAGAATAATGTAAATACAGGCTCCAAATGAAAATTTAAAAAAAAAGAGGTTGCACACCAAACATTGAATTTCCATTGCATACAAATCACTTTAAAAATAGATAAATCCAATGTGTTAATTTCAAAATTATCTTGCTTCTCTATATTTCCTTTTGTTCTGTATGTTTAAAAATGTTTGCATCACTATTATTGTTTGCCTTTATCCAGTGAAAATTAGGGAAGAGAAATAAAATCCTTTTAATAAATGAGCATAGTTAATAAAAGCAAAAATATACGTTGGGCCTGTAAAAAAATTGCATCTCTTTCTGCATCTTTGATCCAAAAACTTCTATGTTAGAAGATTATGATTATATATATATATATATATATAATCATAATCATTATATATATAAAACTTCTATGTTAGAAGATAATATGATCCATTATACAGCTTTTAAGTGACATGCTCGAGATTACAAAGCATAAATAATTCAGAAGTCTATGTCAAGTCTTCTTCTTGAGTCAGCTCTCTATATAGCATATTGTTTCTCTTTATAAACATCTACAATGTTCTATATTACATACTAAGTTATAAGATATAAATATTAAATAAGAAAGAACCACTACCCTCAAGGAACCTAAAATATAATAATGAGACAAGACATATATTGAACTAATTATAATATAAGAAAAAAGTGATAAGAAAAAAGGAAACATTCAGAAAAAGTGTTTTCAACTAGGAGGGTGAAGAGGGGGGTTTTATGGAAAAGCCAAAGCTAATTTGAGTCTAAGAAGATATGAAGAATTACAACACAAATTTCTTTCTCAACCTGTTCAGTCTGGTATTTGACCAAGATATCCGGCTGAGGCTTTCCAGAAGGCAGTTGACAATGCAAAGTAAGGGAAATGATTAATAAATATTGTGTAAAGATAAAAAGAATGAAGTTGTAGGAGGTGGGTGCCTAGAGAAAAAGTGTAATTAAAGAAGAGAAGTCAGTCAGCAATAGGAAACATAGAAGGATCCTAAAATATAGGTTTTAATTTAGGAGGAGATATGGAAATAGGATATGCTGCTTAACATTTTAATTGGTGAATTAATGATATTGCCATAAGTATTATTCCTGACAAAATATTATTACAAACTTTATAAATTATGCTTTGTTATTATATTTGATTTAGTTATCTTTTCCATCTTTCCATCTTTTAATAAGCTTTTTACACCAAGGATGTAGGAAGGGAGACAAAACAGTTTTACTAAAACAAACCAACATATTAGTATTTTTTGCAATGCATATAATATCCCAAAATCATATTGCTCTAGATCTCCAGTGAAAGGAAGGATTATATGCTAAGTCAGAAGTGATAGCTAACTCACATGTTGTATGACAGTAAGGATTTCCAAAAGTTTTAAAAGGGAAGACTATTAGGCCTAATTTCACAAAATGACATTTTTAGGAACATCATTGAAATGTTACTCATAGATAAAAAAATACTTTCATGAGTATAAAATGGAGAAAATATTCTTAGCAATTCATCTAAAAAAACAGGGGCTTAGGGATAATGAAAACTTAATGTGAATCAAGAAATATGTCACTGAAGAAATCTATTATTATTATTTTTTTAATTCAGAGAATTAAGAAAGACATATCTAGGACTAAGAAGGTAATAATTTCGTTGCACTCTGCCCTGTTTGCCCCATATCCTAGAGCATTATATTTAGTTCTGGGCATCACTTTAGTAAAAAATATTGAAAAGCTGGAGACTAATCTACAGGATGACTAGTATGGTAATGAAGAGTCTTAAGATCATGGCAAACAGAGGTTGAACGATCTGGGGCTGGTTAACATGAAGGATATGATACATCTCTTCAAATATTTGAAAGACTTTCATGTGAAGTGGTATTGCACTAATTCTGTTTAATACCCAAAGGACCAACAAAAGTAAGAGAGTAAAAAATTCAAAAAGGCATATTTAGGTTTAATCCACCAAGGGAAAAACATATAAAACCCAAAGACAGCCAAAGTAGAATGCATTGCCTTTGGAGGTGGTACTTTACTCTTTGTTGAGGATTTTAAGTAAAAACCACAGTATAATTTCAAGGTTATACTGTGGAGTGATTACTGTCCTTAAACTAGATGGTTACTGAGATCCCATTTAACCATGAGATTATATTATTTTCTGAATAAGAAAAAAAGACTAATGAATAATCTTGTTTGACTAGAATACCAGATATGTGAAGAAGAATATGAGATGATCAAGGTAGGACCAGGCTGTGTCAGAAAAATGCTTACCTAGCATCCAAGTGGGAGCCAGAGACAGTTAAAGTAACATGATTAGGATGGGGAACTACTAAGAGGGAGAGGGCATCAGTGTGAAGAAAAGAAAAAAAAGGAAAGGCTAAAGAGAGAAAGTTCAAATGGGAGATCTATGATAAGTCCTGATGATATGAGGGTCTGTTTTTAAGGTGGTTGAAGTATGAGTGGAGGGAGTAGAATGAGTGGGAAGGTGTATTTAAGAGGGAAAATATAGAAGTGACTGAGATTTTAATTTTGCTCAATTAGGAGAATAGGGATGAAAGTAATAGAAATAAAGAAGTTAAATAAAGGAGCCCATTTTATGGGACAGATCACGAATTTCTTTCTCAACCTGTTCAGTCTGGTATTTGACCAAGATATCCAGCTGAAGCTTTCCAGAAGGCAGTTGACAATGCAGAGTAAAGGAAATGATTAATAAATATTGTGTAAAGATAGAAAGAATGAAATTGTAGGGGGTGGATGCCTAGAGAAAAAGTGTAATTAAAGAAGTCAGTCAGCAAGCATTTTTAAGTACCTCCTGTGTTTTAGACCCTCTGTAAGTCTAAAGTTCTATTTCTTTTTTATTTTCCTTGAATTAAGCTTTCCTAGTCATTGAAAGGTAGTTCCTAGTTCTGATATACCTGCTTTTAAGAATTAGATAGGCTTGATTAATATCTTTTCTCAGTCTCTCAATTTTTCAGATAGGATTCTTTTTTTGCTTTACCTAAAACTTTTGGTTACAATACATGAAAGAATAGAGCATAATTCTGAAAAAAGTGCACCCTATGTTCAAGCCTTTATTTTGGAATGAACTAAGAAACTTAGTAAAAAACTAAAAGCCAGCCTTCTTCATTTTCCTTCTCCTTTATCTTTAAATGCTGGGGGTCTCTATTTGCAAAATATATAAAATAAAATGAAAATGTCTAAACTTAATATGAATAGTAGAGTTCTTTGATAGGAAATGAAACTGGATTTGGAAATAAAAACACTAATATATAAAAGAAACTGAAATCATATTTGGAAAGCATGAATATTCAGTTTTTATGATCTTCATTTTTCTAGAACCCATGACTCAGGGGAAGAATCAGTTGCTTAAATTCATCTTTTAAGCCATTTCCTCTATATTTTACACTAATTGATATCTTAGGAAAATCATTTGTAAATTCCATATTAAAATATCTATGTTTCTATCTGTACATTAAAGCTTAATATGATATATAAATTTAAGCTATTATTCTTTTCATCTTCCATATTAATGTTCTGAACAAGTGGTTAAATAAAAATTAGTAATGGATGGGGAATTATGAGAAACAGTAGAAATAGTGCTGATTTTGGAATAATAAAATCTGGATTTAAATCCCAGTTCTAGCGTTTATTCTATGTAAACTTGAGCAAGTCACTTAATCTGCATGAGTCTCATTTTCCTCATAAATTAAAATGAAAGACTGAATTAGTTGACCAAAGTTAAGTTTAAATCTGTGAAGTTCTGAATATCTAGTTTACACAACCGATCCCTTCAAGTATAATTTCAGTTTGATGGATACACATGTTCCAGAATTTAACCTCTTTTTATGGAGTTTAGGTTGTAGGTGAATAAACTATTCTCATCAGAAGCATTGATCTTAAGTACAGTTTTTGAATGGTAATTATTTTTCCTTTTTCAGAAATAAAACACTTTACAAAAATGGTAGTGAACTTTTAAAGTGGGCATGTCTTTCCATTGATTGCAACTGAATTTTTTATTGCTTAATTGTTGGAAATAAATTGATGTATACTGTAAAGCCAGTTTTCATAGCAATAAAACTGTAACCTAATTCAATAAATTGAATCAAATAGCACAAACATTTTTGCACTTCATTAAGGAAGTAGACAGTATAATTAATGTGAGAGCTTTCATCATATTAACTTGTTCATGTTTGGCTAGGAATATACAGCAGAGTAAATTCTTTAGATGTCTTATTTCATACCATTTTACTTTCTAATTAAAGTTGCCACCTGTCCAGTATTTAATAGAAGGCTATCTATGTATGTATAAGTAAGTATCATAGGGTTTATTCATTCTTACTTTTGTATCAAAAGCTTAACAAAATCTCACTTTACACTGTCATGAAAAGGTTATGATTTTCTTGAAGGATGCACATTATCTAAAAATCAAATAAATATCATTATTTTCAAACTTTGTTTTTGTTTAAAGGCTGAGCAAAGAAATATCCACCAAGAAATAATCTTTTCATTATTCTAAAAACCACTCCATATTCTGCATTTATTATAATCACTTCCAAAAATGTCTTTTGCATTATTTCCACTTTCAGACTAGTTGATTCAATTGAATCATTTTTCTCCTTAAATTTTTTCACTTCACTGGAACAATTAATCTATTGATATATATTATTTAGCATTGAATGCAATTCAATTAAATTCTTGTAAAATCTTTCATTTACTTATAATTCATTTCCATTGCCAGAATATCTCAAATAAATGACATCTCTCCTCTGATGCAGAGCCCTTATTGGCAATTAGCATACAGTCACCATAATTTATCAATTTTATTTGTTCTACTGAATTGCATTAAATATATTTGTTCTACTTTAAAATGTTGATAGCTCTGATTCTGTTGTCAAACATAACATGATTTTTAATAATGTAAAGAAAAATAATTTAGCTTTTTGAGATCTAAACATATCTTAATATCTTGCAAATAAAATGACTACAATACAAGAAGTCATTGTTTTTTCTTTGAGTTTCTGCTTAATAGAACAGTATTAGGGAATTAATTTGGCAATATCAGCAAAATGAGTTCAATAAAGACATCACTATTCTTTATAAGCATTTTACTTTAACTCTTTTTTTTCCAATTAATAATTTATAGATGGAAAGACATGCTCAAAATTATGTTATATGTCTTTCCAATAAAGAATTTTGCATATAAAATTATGTAGAAACTACCTTTCTTTTTGTGTGTCTTGAGATATTTGAAACCTACAAATAACTGCAGATTAAATTATCTAATTAGTTTTAAAATTAATCCCCTTCATGAAATTAACTTGCTCAAAAGTAAAGAAACCTTAGAAAGTACAGTCTTTTGCAAATACTGATTACTAAGGACACAGGTGTTAGATATAATATGTTAAAAACTACAGGAGCACCATACTTAAAATTACAACATGACATTATTTTGATGGTATTCAAACATGTGATTCATCACTGCATATCTAACCTTTAAGTTACTTAGCAAATAAATTAAATGGAGAGATACCATTCCAAGGAGAACTAATCTCCATGTGACCTGTCCATATGAGTTGTCTCCTTGATTTATAACTGCAATTGCTTTCCTGGCATGAATTTCATATGACATAATAATATTCTATGAATTCTTGAAATTAGAGAGAGCTCAATATCAATCATCTCTAATAGAAAATCATATATATTAATATAAGGTAATTGTTGGAAGGCAGATATTTTGGAAACATGTTTACCCAAAACTAAATAGATATATGGGATTTGAAGGAAATAGAGAACTGTTTCTTTTAGCTTTGTCTAAACTGATTATATTCACAATCATCATCATTGCAAATATAATTATCATTATCACTGTCATCACCATCAAGCATTTTCCCCAATGCCTTCTGTCCACATTCTTCTAGCTGGCTGTGTGTACTGAATTGTGCTCATGTATCCATAAGAATTGCAGTCATGGAATTTTAATGCCATGAATGTCCAAATGAGAATTAACCATGCATAAATGGGATATAAAACTCATATATACAGTCTTATAGAGCTGAGAATCACCTCTTACCTCTTCTTGCTTCATTTTATGAGTAGGAATTCTAGATGTTCATACTGTAGATTCTTCTATTGTCAACATTTAAGTGTTCTATTCCTGCTACCTTCTTGCTCTTCTTGGCCCAAAGTTATTACAAAACCCCAAACTAGGCTCTTTGGTGGGTTAATACCTATTCCTTTTCCTAGTGATAAAGTACATTCTTTGAGTTTGCCATAGGCAATATATTTCATTTTCATTTCTGACTTAATCTCAGGTTCTGTTCCCCCAGTGGTACATTAACTATTATATACTATTACTCATTATTTTTGACATGTGACATTTTCATTAATGATCATCTCAAATTTCATCAAATGCAGCTTTCCCCCATCTGAATAATGTTAAATAGAGTTTGTGAGAGTGAGTGTGTGTGTTTGTGTGTTTGTGCATTTGTAATGGGTGGATCCACTTAAAATGATACTAAAATATTGTTTAATCAATCACACTATTTTGGAGAAAACTTTAAATGTTACAAATATATTCAGTTCTTTTGTGCTTATGGTAGAAGATAACATAATGCTTGCTGATAAACTTTTTTCCTGTATACTATCCAGTTGATTGCTTGTGTTTATCTGTGGATACCTTCCATTAAAAAGTAAGTTCCTTGAGGGCAGGAACTATTTCAAAAGCTGTTTAGATGAATGTGATCTTACTTTGAGGTTGTACTTGCATGTCAACAAACATCTTGGTGAATTTTTTTTGAGTGTGAGTATTCTGTGTAAACTGTGCCAAACTTGAGACATTTGGAAACATGTTGATAATTGCTAAATTGTTCCATTTTCTCCAGATGGCAATAGCAAGCAATATCTTTTTTTCATCCTCCTCAGAATCTTTATTGATATCATGATTTCCATTCCTTTCCATCTACTGAAGCAGTTGAAATCTGAGACCTTTATAATGAATACATTCTTTTGGCTTTGTTATATCTTTTAATGGATATAAGAATATTAGTATTTTCTTGGTAACACCAAGAGTACTTAATTACTGCTTAAAAGGACAATTGAAAGTGTTTGTGGATTTGGATAATTAAGTATGTAAAAAGCATAAATATATAAAGTTAGAAATGTTACCATGTACACACACACACATACACACATTGTTGTTTGTCCTTTGTGCTCAAAGAGGATCATACCATGAAGGAGGTAGTATCACGGCATATAAGTAAATTGAATTTGAATTAAGGAGGGCTGTGCAAAGTCACCAACCTTACTTTTTCCTCCAGAGCCATCTGGATCCAGGGGCAAGATATAGATGAGGAGAAATGAAGATGGTCCTGGATGCAATGGGAGATTTTGGCAATTTTAAGATAAGGTCTTTAACAGGTGTTGGTTTGACTGAAGTTACATATGCATATATTTAAATCTAAGTCATAATTTAACTTCCTGGAATCTTTTTTCCCTGAAGCAATTGGGGTTAAGTGACTTGCCCAGGGTCACACAGCTAAGTCCAAGAATAAATTTGAGCTCACGTCCTCCTGACTTCAGGGCTGGTGCTCTATCCACTGTGCCACCTAGCAGCCCCAACTTCCTAAAATCTTATGAAGAATACATATCTGCCTTCTTTCCATTTATATAACTGCTACTAGTTAATCCATCACCTCTTTCCTATGCTAGTGCAATAGCTTTCTAATTCTGCCCCTTTCTGTTATTCTTTGCTGCACTGTTATATATAACTTGTTGAAAATCAAAGGATCACTGAATAAAGTTATTTCTGTCATTGTATCCATCAAGAAATCTTAAATGATTTTTATAAGTGTTTAGGAAACATTTTCTTCTATAATCATTTGCTTTTGGGGGAAGGAAGGGTAAAATGAAAAGGGTCTTTATATTTTCCACAAATTCTAGTTAATCGGATGAGTGTGAAGATATGATATGCTATAAAAACTCTTTTGGGGGAAAAAAATCTGCCTTTTCCTAATTCTTATTTTCAGAAAACATTCTCTTAATACATATGTAGATAATTCTCATAAAAATTTCCTAGGAATAGGAAAGAATGATAAATAAATTAGTAATGTACACAAAATACATATGTACACAAATACATAGGTGTGCATATATATAAATACATACCTTTTAGAAGTATTATATTATACCTTTTCAAACCATATAACTCTTTGAAATTCTTATTTTCTTCTTTCCATTAAAGAATAACCTCTTTCCAACTTGATTTTCTCTTGACTTTGTTACTTCCTCAAAATTTGATTTTATCTTTGTCTCATAGACTCTCATCTTTCTAAAATTTCTAAATTTTAACATAGACAGGCATAATAGTATAACTTCTGATTGCTTTGATTGGGGATACTGTTGTTTTTATGACATGCTACTATTCTTGATAGGTTTGCTACCCTATTAGTTATTTTCTGTGCTTTCTACATCTTGAACATTTAATAGGTAATCATCTTTAGTTTTACCTTTAATTTATTCTCAGCTACATGGATGAAAAAGCACTTCTGATATGTGATTATGGGTAAATCATTTAATATCATTAGGTTCTAATTTCCTAAAATGTAAATATAATATTATAAGTATAATAAAAACATAGAGTATAAAATCTGTGGCTTATATATTAAATTATCTACATGGTTTCTTTCAGCTTGAAAATTTTGCAATTTCTAAATAATGTTTATCATTTCTAATTCAATATTGTCTTATCTTTTCTATTCCCTCATACAATAAAATGTAAGGTTCTTAATGGTGGTGGCTAACTAGCTTTTGTATTTTATCTTTAGTATTTTGTACAGTACTTAGCATATAAGTGCTTAATAAGTGCTTTTCTATTTACTCAGTAGCTGAATGAGTAAATGAATAAATAAATGTAGAGTGGTGAGTTGTCACAAAAGTCCATGATAAGTCTAGACTATCATTTGTAATGAACCTCCAACAGTCTTTAGTCCTTACTGAATCTCATCATTCCAATGAAAGATTTTGAATATTAGCGCTTAAATTTCATTCACCTGCTTGATTTTGACAGTTGTCTTCAAGTGAATTTAGTGCTTAATGAAGTTTTCTGGATTGTTAACCCTAGACCTGAAAGGAATAATTCTTGAAGTAAGAAAGCAATTTTCTGGCCTAATTACAGGCCTGGCCTCTCTGAAAACACTCTCAACATAAATATAAGCTTTGATAGTGATTCTTTTTGATGTGTATTGACTAGTTTTCCTTAGTAGGGGTTCTGATCGTTCATCTTGGAATAACTGCATTTGGTCTCCTCAATGTAAACCACATTTTATCTCTTCAGATAAAGGCTTAAAATCTTTTTCATAAATTCTGATTCACTTACATATCAATTAAATATATTGCATTATCTGGGTGTAAACAAAGTTTTCATATTTTATTCTTTCTGACTACAGCATAGTCTTTATCTGCTATGTAGTCTGTTAAATTGAACATGCAAATATTTTCTAGGATTAGCAACTGAAGAGATTATTCGATGAATGAATACAGCATGCAAAAACTCAAGTTTCTGATATATTATTCTATCATGAGACTTCTTTCCCTTTAGATAAATTATGTTTCTCAGAAATGCCAGCATTTGATAAATTTAAAAATACCTTTGGTAATAATTACACCATGCAATTTTCATTTTGGGTCATTGTATATATTTTAAAGTGATAGGAACAAACACCAAATACCAAATATAGTTTCAAAGTTCTATGATTCTGTAAAATAGAAAATGAATTTTGAAATGAAAATATCTCAAAATTACCATTCTCTTCTAAATTCTCAAATAAAATTACATCTACTTTTAAAAAAGACATAACATTCTCCCTATTTGATGATGAAATGGTAGTTTAAAAGTAGTGTCAATAAGGTGGCAGGATATAAAATAAAACTATAAAATCAGCAATAAGTAACTAGTAATGAGTAACTAGACAGCAATAATAACGTGCTAAAGGACAATAATATCATGACAACAGTTTTAAAAATGCATTAAGTATCTGGAGTAAATCTATCAAGATATATTGATGATTTGTAAAGATACCATTATAGAAAACTTCAGTGAAACAAATGATTGAAGATTATGTGGTCCTCATCTTTGGACTGTGTTGATATTAAAAAGAAAGAAATAAGCAACATGATATTGCTACCTATGTTAATTTACACACTAATATGTCATTGGTCAAACTGTGAATTAGTAAAATGATTCTAAAAAAGCAATTTTGGAGGCATACTCTACTAAAGAGACTAGAATATTCATTGCTAGACATGTATATAGCCCAAGGAGATCAAAGACAGAAAGGAGTCATATTTATACCAGAATACTAGCCCTTTTGTGATAACAAAAAAACTGGAAACAATAGGTGCTCTTTGATTTAGGAATGGTTAAAATAAATTATGTTATATAAATAGGTTGTCACTGAACTGTGTTAAAGATGAATATTTTTGTTTTCAGGAATAGTTTTCTGGGAGGGGGTAGGAGGAAGATATTATTAGGAAATTGGTGGGATAAAAATGAAAACATTTTACAAAGAAATGATAAATATGATGAATTTAGAGAAACATGAAAATACATATGAAATTCTGAAGAGTGAAATAAATAGAAATTAAAAAGTAATGTAAACAATTAATAGAACAATATAAGTAAAGAGCAAGAGAAATAACAATAAGCAATCATATAACCAATTGCTATAATGACCAAGTCTGGGCAAAAGAAATGAAAAGGAAAACCTTTCTTGGGGAAAGAAGCAGACTATGGGGGCAGCTAGATGGCACAGTGGATTGAAGCACAGGCCCTAGAGTCAGGAGGTCCTAAGTTAAAATCCAGCCTTAGATATTTAACACTTCCTAACTGTGTGACCCTGGGCAAGTCACTTAACCCCAACTGCTTTGAAAAAAAAAGGAAAAAAAGGAGGAAGCTATAAATATGGAACACTATATATACTCTCAAATTTGGTTGATGTGTTGGTTAACTAAATGAAACAATTTTAATTTTTCCCCTCTTATGTTCTTTGTTGTTGTTGTTTTTTAAGAGAGAATCATAGGTAAGAGAAGAAGAAACATATCCAGAAATGAATTCAATGAATAAAAATGGTATCAATAAAAATTGAAAATAATTACAAAAACATAAAATTTTATCATACTAGTTTGGAGTATAGGTTTATAGATAAGTAAATATACATACATCTATGGCCAAATGTGTGTGTGTATTATATACATACATATGCATGTATATGTGTTTATATATATATACATATATATATATATATATATATCAGATACAACTAAATACTGAAGCAAGTAAAAATCCAAAATACATTAATTGATTAAATTATGTTCAGAGCTAACAACATTGTGGTTAGATTCACTTGGTTTCTATTATGACATCCATTAGTGTGTACTTTCTTGGAGTAAAATGTCATTACTTAATTTAGATCAATAGAGCAGGAAATGCTATATAATTCCATTGTCCTTCTTAAATTTACATAGTATGCATTCTCATTCCTGATTCATGAAGGTCTTGGCATTAAAAGAAATACATTTTTAAAAATCTGCTGATATAAAATGCTTCTATTTCAGAGAATCTTGCAAAATTCAGATTGCTATTATTTATTATCAACTAGTGATTAAGGCCACTGATAAGACAAACAGAAACAAACAAAAAAAAAGATTATAAATAGTCTTCAATTTCAATCTTAACATATCCATTTTCCCTTAGAGTTCTGATGTCTTTCACTTTTAGGGGGAATTGCTGATTTGTTTATATCATCTCTAATATAAAACTCCCTTTCTAAAGCTCCATATTGTGTATACCCAGCTACCTATGTCTAAACTAAGAAATTTATTTTCTTTTTTTCATTTCCAAAAGAAAACAACTGGCTTTTCCTTGCTCTCCTTGTGACCGTTATTTTTTCTAGGTATTTGAACTCAAAAACAAAGTTTGACTATTTCCTTTCTCATATCTAGGAATGCATGAACAACAAATCTTGTTGATTTTTTGAAAAAAGTTATCCATTCATTATTTTCCATTCTTATTTCATCAATTGAATTCATACATTTAAAATATATTTTTTGATTTCATTAAATGTTTCTTAATTGTATATGAATCTTAAATAATTACATTTTTAATTTTTGAGTTTCAAATCCTTTCTGCTCCTCTTCCTCCTTCAGAAGACAAATTGTCTTTAATTATATATGAATTATATATGTAAAGTCACACAAAACATTTTCATCTTAGTTCTGTTGCAAATAAAAAGAAAATAAGAAAAAAATGCTTTCAAAAAATGGTATTTTTCAATTTGCATTAAGAGTTTATCAGTTCTTGCAGCTAGGCAGTGCAGTGGATAGAGCACCAGCCCTGAAGTCAGGAGGATCTGAGTTCAAATCTGGTCTCTGATACTTAACATTCCCTAGCTGTGTGACCCAGGACAAATCACTTAACCCCAATTACCTCAGCAAAAAGCAAAAAAAAAAAAACCCAAAAACAAAAACCACATTTAGGGGGCAGCTAAGTGGCACAGTGGATAGAGCACCAGCCCTGAAGTCAGGAGGACCTGAGTTCAAATTTGGCCTCAGATACTTAATACTTCCAAGCTGTGTGACTCTGGGCAAGTCATTGAGCCCCAAATGCCTCAGAAAAAAAAAGTTTATCAGTTCTTGCTGTAGAGGTAGACAGTATTTTTTATCATGGGTCCTTTGAAATTGTCTTTTATCATTCCTTGAACAGAGTTGCTAAGTCTTTCACAGCTAATCATTTTTTATAATATGATTGTTCTGTGTCCAGTGTTCTCCTGGTTCTCCTTACTGGTTTTTTTTTTCTACAAATTGATGTCTTCCCATATTTTTTCTGAAATCATTTTTACATATACACTTTTATTATTTAATACCAAATAGTAACAATCAACTTTATTTAATACTGTTCCCCTTAAATTCAACAAAAACTCTAGTACTAAGCTTTAAAAAAAATGTAACCCTACAATATTCTACCTATGTGAATTTGTAAAAACTGTTTCTCATGTCTGTAACACACTCCTTCTACATCTTTACCTATGAATAATAATTCACTTTTACAAAGCATATTTTGATTTGTAAATTGTTTTCCTCAAATCCTCAAATTTGTTGGGCAAATAACCCCATTTTAGGTGATATAACCAAGACTCAGTTCATAGGATTTATATTTAGAAGGGAACCTTAAAGATTATTTAGTCCAGGAGTTTTTAAGTTGGGTTTTATGGTCTTATTTTAAAATATTCAATAATTATAGAATTTCAATGTAGTTTTCTGTGTAGTACTACATATTTTATTTTATTTATTTAAAAACATTCTAAGGATGATGCATACATTTCAGCATACTTCAAAAAGGATCCAGGACACACAAATAAGTTGAGAAAATCTCATAATTTTCTCATTTTGTGTATGAAATAATGGCTCTCAGAGAATTAAAAGACATGGTCACAGTATTAAGTAATAAATTTGGCTACAGGATTAGGATTCTTTTTCCTTATACTGTTCTGCCTGTTACCTACTGAAATCCTTTTCTTTCAAATACCATCTCAGATGCTACTTTCTTCATGAAAAGACGTCTTTGGTTCCCCCAGATGTAACTGCTCTCTTTTTTCTATGGACCTTTTCCTTGCCCTTATTCTAATTTATATTATATTTTATTTGTTTTATATGTAAGAATCCTAAAGCAAATGAGATGTAGAACAGGAAGGATATTCAATATAAGTTAGACTAATTCTACATAGGTCCTACTTTCCAAATGAGGAAGTTAAGAACTTGGTTCTATCCTTCCTAAAAGATTACTAGTTTTTTTTTTATTTTTTTCTTAACTGTATGTAGCCTTTTCTTTTTTCATCCTTATCTCATCCTCTCACAATGCCTTCCAAACAATTACTTCAAGAAACTGTATAACAGGATGTACTGTATAAAAGTATATACTGTATATATACAGTCTATAACACTTATATTGTATAACATATGGCATGAATTGCATACTACTTCATTTTTTAAAAATTACCTGTTTACCGGGTCCAGCCATTCTAGAGAGTAATTTGGAACCATGCTCAAAAAGTTATCAAACTGTGCATACCCTTTGACCCAGCAGCGTTTCTATTAGGCTTATATCCCAAAGAAATCATAAAGGAGGGGAAGGGCCCCATATGTGCAAGAATGTTTGTGGCAGTCCTTTTTGTAGTGGCTAGAAACTGGAAACTGAATGAATGCCCATCAGTTGGAGAGTGGCTGAATAAATTATGGTATATGAATGTTATGGAATATTATTGTTCTGTAAGAAACGACCAGCAGGACGATTTTAGAGAGGCCTGGAGAGACTTGCATGAACTGATGCTGAGTGAAGTGAGCAGAACCAGGAGATCATTATTCACGGCAACAACAATACTATATGATGATCAATTCTGATGGACATGGCTCTCTTCAACAATGAAATGTTTCAAACCACTTCCAATTGTTCAGTGAAGAAAGCCATATACACCCAGAGAGAGGGATGTGAAATGTGGACTACAACATAACATTTTCATGTTCTCTATTGATGTTTGCTTGCATTGTGTTTCCTTTCTCTGATTTTTCTTTCTTGTAGATATGATTTTTCGTGCACAAAAATGATGTGTGGAAATATGTATACATAGATTTGATTTGTCAAGTATTTTAACATAATTAACAGGTAGTGGATATCCTGCTATCTAGGGGAAGTGTAAGGAGTGGGGGGGGGGATTTGTGACAGAAAGCTTTGTAAGGGTTAATGTTGAAGAATTACCCATACATATGTTTTGCAAATAAAAAGTTTTAATAAAAAAATAAAAAATAAATAAAAATTAAAAAAAATTTAAATTACCTGTTTACATGTTTTTCTCCCATTTAGATTCAAAGTAAAATGAGGCCAGGAATTCATGTCATAGTGATTTTTGTATCCACCACTGCAGTTTATACTAAATAAATATTTTTGATAGTTTAATAGTGTTATCTTTCCATAACCTAATTTAGTCGTATGCTACCTCATTTCCAATATGCTTCAATCTCCTAAGTATTATAATAATGTCTTAAAATAATTAATGCAACATTCAACTATTGAGTAATGTGGTAGAAAGAAATTTGGTCTCAATTTTTTATTTGTATAAAGTTATTTTGATTTTTATGAATTGTTTCATGGAAAAATTAGAATGATCCATTGTGTATTGTAGCCATATTAATTTGATTAAAAAAGATTTTTAAAATTGACCCCCAAATTCTTATATCTACTCCTTATATCAAATTCTAAAAGTTGGAAAGTCCAATGTGATCATACTTCATGCAATTATGGCCTACTTTTACATCATGAAGGCACCTTAATTAAGCATAAAGCAGGCATAAGATGCCCTGTTTCAAACAGCACAGTGAACCAAATAAATTCTCAAATAGCAGAACTTTTTTTGCTCTAGGCAAAGTAAGCTGCCAGTACTTATACATCAAAACTTCATTCAATGTAAAATTGATTTTACTTTATTTTGTTTACTTTGAAATCCCTACAGCAAGCTATGTTAGTGTTGCACAATTCAGTCCACATCATGTTTTTCCCAAAATTATTATTTTTCTTTATAACAGCTGTTTAACTTATTGCTTTTCATTCTTTTCTCCATCAAATAACTTTTTTTTGCTTTTTTATCAGAATAATTTCCTAATGGATGTCATTGACTTTTTTAATACATCCATTTATTTGAAGAAAGAAAAAAAATAGCAAATCACAGTTTCATCACTTCTGACAGTGCATACAATATTTCCCACATTTCTATTAAGAGGAGATAACTATGTTGCCTATTTTCTCTGATAGTGATTAATTTCACTTGAGTTCAACAGAATTGCAACTTTGTTTTTATTAGCACTATTTTTTTTGTCATTGTAAATGCATATTTCTTTGGTTCTGCTGGATTTGGTCTGCATTAATTCATGTACTCCTATGTTTTTTTCTGAGTTCCTCATGATTGGTATTTCTTATGACATGATATTACTATTGCATACTGTGGTTATTTATTCATTCTTCAATTGACTTATACATACTTTCCACTTTATTTCCAGGTTTGGTTGTGTTTTGTTTTTACTACTAGCAAGAGTGCTAATGCTTTTTGTTACTTTCCCCCTTTTGCATATTGGTACACTAATGCATTGGCTGAGATTCAGAATCTATACATATTATAGCTTGAGTAGATACCATTAGAGCTGATAAGGATATAATCTCATCACTTAAAAATGAGGAAACTGAGGTCCAGAGAAGTGAGTTAACTTGTCATACATATAATAAATGACAAAACTGGGATTCAAACCTTGTTCCCTTAACTCAAGATCCAGAACAATTCTAATTATACTATATTGTCTTCCGTAATCAATTGTGATTAGGATCTGTGTACACACACACACACACACACACACGCACACACACGCACACACATGCACACACTAACACACACACATACACACAAAACTATCAATTGTATCAAAAATATGAGTAACAGAGGAATACTGTAATAAAATTGAAGTAGCAATAGCCATTGAAAATATTTTCCAGTTCCAGTAAAGATGTCGGATTAAAGTTTGAATGCTGAATCTTAAGGATGAAATGAATTTTTATGTAAGATGATACATGTCTTCCTTTCATAGTTGCTTTTTATGCTGCCTTAAAACATGTCAAAATAATCCCCAACAGAGGAACCTAAAAGGAATGTCATCTCTGTGGTTATGTAAATCGAATTGAGTACTATGCAGCAGGCCTAAGATTTTTATAACTCAGAAGTTGTTAACAGCCAGCTGGTTTGTATCTGTTTTTTATGGTTATTCTTGTCATATGCAGCCTCCACAATTTTTAATTATATTTTATGGTATGTGTTTTCCTCCTCTTGAATCCCACAGCCACTTTTTGCTTCATGAGATATTTTCCACTGGGAAGGGAACAAGCATGGCTATGGGATTTTATCGTTCAAAATGCAGTTGTATAATTACTTATTGGTAACAACTCTGGAGTGTGAGAATTGAGTAAGTCTCCACTGCAAATATACAAGTTCCTATTCAAGTACAGATATCTGTTTAATGCAATACACCCTGTTAGCAAGTTTTTTAGGCAGCCCCCAGCTAAGAGTAAATAGCATGATGATTATGCCACTTTGTTTTCTATTTTAAAAGAGCTGATTTACAGTTTTTTGTTGTGTTCATCATGCAAAGTAATCTTTGCTTCACAGTTCACTTCTGAATACAGACTTTTTGTTTCCAAGACTTGATTACATTGCATGTTTAAGATAAGCATTTTACATTATGCTTCTGTTTCAAAGAGTATGTATATTTTGTGGTCAAAGTACTATAAGTATATCTCTATATTGTGACTTCTCCTAGCTTTTCTACTGAATATAGGAAAAGGAGTGGAGAAACATTTAAATGAGAATAAACTTTAAAAAAAATAAAAGTTATATGATAATAAGTCTCATTATTCATTCAATTGATATATTGGTGTGTTCTTATGGAAAATAAACATTTTAGAAAGCTCATATTATTAAGCATGCAGATGGCTTTCCTTAGTATTTGTTCTCCCATGAAATGAGAACATGATTGCCAAGACAGGTTTTAGTGACAGTCTAAGTTCAGCACCTCCTCTCATTTGAGATATAGCAATATAAGGTTTAGAAACCTAAATGATTAATTGTGAATGGATTGGTGCCTTTGGGGAGTTCACATTTCAAATATGTTTTGAACATCAAGGCCACATCAAGACTCAAAAAATATATTATGTGATTTGCCATGCAGGAAAATAAACACTTGCTGATTGTTGATTATACTCTTGAAACCAAATACTATATCTGCAGACTATGTCATATGAAATGTATGTTGTTTATTATATAATGGAGATATCTGTTTCTCTATTACATTTCAAGAATCGATTAGCATAATCTAATTTCATTAACAGGGTAAAATCGATATATGTATTGTTGTCAGACCTAATGTCTTCAGGCATTACTACTGTTTTGTGCTTCTATTACATAATTTTACCATATTTAAACATTTTAAAGCTAAAGATTGCTGGCATTTATGTTTGGCTCACTTATTTACCAATATTTTAACATACAACATACAATTCAATAAAAGTGTAGTCTTCTTTGGTTTCTGTGACATCTAAATACATTTTATATAATTTGTGCCAATTTTGTTAAATTATTACAAGAAATACAGTTAGTTCATGATGTCAATTTGTATATAAATTATTCTGGAAATTTAAAGCACATCACTTACATTTTTGGAAAAAAAAATAGTTACGTGGAAGTGTTTTAAGTTGTGAAGGTCAAACAAATGCTGAGGCAGGAAGAGTGAAGAAAGGCTAAAGACAATGAAAGTGACAATTTAAACAAGTTTGGGAAGATGGGAATATGTTTGGATTTTTTAATAGGTCAGTGGATAAAGATTCAAGACATGGAATTTACCTGGAAAATTAATATTTCAAAATATTCAGTAGCATAAGATTTTTAAAGTACAGGCAAGAAGAAGAAAACAAAGTAAAACCCTTCAGAAAAGAAATGAAAAGCAAAATTATTAGAAGAAAGAAAAAAATGAAAATTGATCAAAATTTAGGTAAGAGAAAAGAATAAATTATGGCAATATACAAATTATGTGGAGTCTTAAAGAATATCAGGAAAGAATAATGGATTCCTGTATTTGGCTCTGAAGCTTAAATCTCTAGTTCTTATTTTTAAAGGTTATGTAAAATTGAAGTAATTTAGTGAGATACAGACAGATGAACAGATTATGTAGATATATAGATTTGATGGACATTGAATTATATCCTGCCTAAAAGCCAGGAAGATTTGAATTCAAGTGCCCCTACTCTGAAAAGTATTCTATGTATGATCTTGTAGCAATCATTTAACTTCTTTTTAGTGCTTTGTACAACTCTTGAAGACTAAGAGTACAAGTCTTTAAGACTGCATTAGCAGAAAGTTTCCTCATCAAGAAATTTCCTCTTGAGGGAAAGGGACCCACCTGTGCAAGAATGTTTGTGGCAGCCCTTTTTGTAGTGGCTAGAAACTGGAAACTGAAGGGATACCCATCAATTGGAGAGTGGCTGAATAAATTATGGTATATGAATGTTATGGAATATTATTGCTCTGCAAGAAACGACCAGCAGGACAATTTCAGAGAGGCCTGGAGGGACTTGCATGAACTGATGCTGAGTGAAACGAGCAGAACCAGGAGATCATCATACACAGCAACAACAGTATTACATGATAATCAATTCTGATGGACATGGCTCTCTGCAACAAAGAATTGTCTCAAACCAGTTCCAATTGTTCACTGAAGAAAACCATATACACCCAGAGAGAGGGAAATGAAATATGGACCACAACGTAACATTTTCATGATCTCTATTGACATTTGCTTGCATTGTGTTGCCTTTCTCTGATTCTTTTTTTTTCTTGTAGATAGGATTTTTCTTGCATAACTTCTCAAGCATTTCAACATTATTAACATGTAGTGGACTTCCTGCCATCTAGGGGAGAGGAGGAGACTGAGGGTAAAATTTGTAATGGAAAGCTTTGTAAAGATCAATGTTGGGGAACTACCCATATATATGTTATACAAATAAAAAGCTTTAATAAAAAAAAAAGAAAAAAAAAGAAATTTCCTCTTGGGGCAGCTGGGTGGTGCAGTGGTTAGAGCACCAGCCCTGAAGTCAGGAGGACCTGAGTTCAAATCTGGTCTCAGACACTTCCTAGCTGTGTGACCCTGGGCAAGTCACTTAACCCCAATTGCCTCAGCAAAAAGCAAAAAAAAAAAAAAAATTTCCTCTAGTAATGTAATCATACCTCTGACCACATACTTCATATAAATTTTAAATTATCTTTAAAAATCAATATAAAAATAAGATGAGATAGATTTTGTCTTAATTTTTCTTTTTTTAATGCTAGGAACTTTCTTTTCTTAATTTATTCATTCATAGGAATTATTTTAACTTAAACAATGTGTCTTTGGATTCACCTCACATAACAAGAGATTAGTACACGTACAGAACAGACAAAAATTGAATTGGTAGATAGAATATATTTTAAATATACAAATATTTCAAATATTTTCAAAATAATATCTTTATATTAATTAAAGAAGAAAAGCAAATTGAGTGATTCACCATCATAATTCATTAAACACTTATTGTATGATTCATAAAAGAAATATAAGATGTAGACCCAATCCATGAAAAGTTTTTATTCTACACGTCTGTTACACAGTCTGCTTATGTATCAATGACCAGTATAGATATTATGTATTGGTGCTATCAAAGAATTTTTTTTGGCTTTGAGTTTATTATGAAGATTAATTTTATTTCACATGCAATAATTGTTATTTGTGAAATCAATTTGTGAAATTATGTAAATTCTATATACAAACTAGTTCTCCACCATTTGTCTCTTTCAAGGTTGATTAAATTAGTATCCCTCTTGTCATGCAACTTCTATGCAAATGAGACTAACATTGTGTTCTTTAGTGGACATAAGTGCCAAAGATGGATTCAAAGAAGGATGCATATACCATGTAATGGTAAGACATATCCCTTGAGAGACGCAAATTAAATGTCTTTTACTTAAACACATTTCCTTCTCATAAAAATTTTCTTTTTTTTCTCATGTAAAAATACCAAAAAAAAAATTGTTTTTCCCTTCACAAAGGCGTATTTTGAATTCCCTTCAGGCAAGGAGGACCTCATTGGATTTTTTAAACAGTAGGTATCCTACCATTTTAGAAATGCTTCAAGTATTGACTAAGTAAGCAAATTTATGTCTTTTGTGTGAGAATCAACCTAGCCAAATATACATAATCTTATCACCAGGTTTCCCTGGACATGAAGATTTTTTTTTTGACCTTAGGAACCTTAAAAGATCATCTATTAAGTTGTACATGGCTTGTGACCTGTTAATGAAAGCAGTCCCTGAATCAGTGAAATCATATATACCTAGTACATTCAAGTGTAGCTAGAGGCCATTTCTATTTCTATCCAAGATTCTTCATTATGAGATCTCCCTTCTTTATATTTTTTTCTGACTTTGATTACATTGCCATAACACAACTAACATATTTGTATTTCATACTGGACAGATAAAAAGAGAAGTTCAAAATTTTCTAATATAAGACAATAAGAGACACTGAAGATGCCAAGTATTTATTGAGTGGTTATTACACTCAATTATTATTAGCCAGGAACTGTGCTAAGTACTAGGATATGAAGAAAGGAATAAAATAATCTGGACCCTCAAGGGGCTCATATTCTAATGAAAGAGAAAACATGCAATCCATGCTATTTATATAAGAATTACACAATGTAAATTAAATTTCAGAAGGAAGACACTAACATTGAGAAAAAATGTGAATTTTTTTTAAATTTTGTTTTTGTTTGAATAGAAGATGGGATTTGTGGTGAAATTTAAAACACACATCAATTTCATTAGCTAATAGTTCTATTTTTCTATATATATGCTGTTTTAATTTAATATGCTAAATAGTAAATATCAGGGGTATCATGGACAAAAATGCCTACAGAGTACAACTTTAAGTAAGGAATGATATTCTTTAGGGTATAATAAGTGCAGGTGTCAGGTGTAACCTCAGGCAGAAACCTGCTGTGACTTCTAGTATTGTAGCATCTGCCTACACACTGCATTTTGTAAAGTAAAGGAGCCTTTGGAGATAAAAGGAAATTACAGTTTCGGGAGGAAAACAACAACACAAAGCCATTGAGCCCACTGACAGCCACATTGCCTTTAGAATTTAACTGTTTTTGTTCTTTGTTACAAATGACTTTTGATATTTTGTAGGTGAAATCTGTTGATATAAGACTTTGTTAAAGTTTAGAGACTCTTGGGGTGGCTATTTTGCTCTCTGAGCAAAACCTCCATGTTTTGGAGTTGGCACAATTCCCCGATGTTGACTTATGTGATATCTAAATAACATATAGATGATATTGACTAAACTACTTAAGAATTTGGACCTATTCCATGTAATAGAACTTAGTCTTGAATGAATATACATATATGTAGATATTCATGTTCTCACAAATATAGACACAAATTCTTAAGTAGTTAAATTCTTAAATACATATAAAATTGTATATGCTATGCTTATGTTATGTGTTTATGCATATATTATGTTTGTATACATATATGTATATGTTTATGTGTATAAAAGATCTACATATACATATGATGTTTTGAGGGTCTTTTAGAGTGCTTTGATGGTTTACCAACATGTTGGCCTATCGGTTTATTTTCCCAGACTCATTTTTTCTTCTATCTTTCCCATTTCTCTTAAGAGAGCCACTCTCCTTCCAGTTGCCTGTTCCCAATCTTAGTGAGTTCCATGATTTTTTATTCTTATGCACTTCCCCCAAAAAAGTCAACTGCCAAGTCTTTTGTTAGCATCTTACTTGGATGCCCTCAGTCCTCTATCAGAAGCACAATTTTACTTCTCAAATCAATCATTATTTTGCCCTTTAGCTGCTTCCTGCTTCAATGCTCTTCCTTCTTTACTTCATCCTTCATATAGATATAAATTTGATATTCCTAAAGCACAGTTTTGAGCACTCTGTTACTTAGCTCAGAAAGATCTAGATCTTGAATTGTCCATAAGAAAAAAATGCTTACTCCTTTGTTTGATACCTTTAGCTCATCTCATCTGTCTCTGGTCCTTCTTTCTAAGCATACTATTCATTACTTCCCTTGAGGATGCTGCCTTCTATTGTAATTGTTCTTTCTTTTCCTGAAATCTAACAGTGCATTTTTATGCATTTATGAATCCAGTAAGACATAGTTCATTGTTTTATATAAACCACAACAAATGACTGATCAAAATCTTTCAAGTAAGACACTAATAGGTTTCATAATTATTTTCCACCTTTCTTCTTAAATTATTTGATTAGAAACAAATGAACAGTTTTGACCCATTTTATACCAGTCTTTGATTTTATTCACATGTATCTTACAAGAAGTTCTTCATAGTCAGATTAAGGTCATACTAAGTTCTCACAAGACTTAGGGCAATGAACAATTTGTACCAGTTATAAATATTCACCAAATCTTTCTGATAAGAAAGATTGACTGCCAGTTCAAATTTTAATTTGCATAAATGTACATGATGAAAGATCATAAGGTTGTCATAAGCTTTTTTCAGGATGCTTTCTCAGGATAATTAAAACTCAGGATAATTAATTTCTTAGAATTTAGAACCTTTCAACATTTCAAAAACTATTCAGTGTTATTTTTCAAAGTTTGTATTGCTTTTTTAAAATTGTGGAGGTTGGGAACTAATATTTCTTAAATATTAAAATTTTAGAAATATAACTTTTATATGCTCATTAGGGGGAAAATCAAGTTAATGCCTTTTAGAGTAAGGTAATGCACTGTTAACTTTCCACATATGTCAACTGTAAGAGCAATGTAGTATACTAAAAAGAGCATATTGATTTTAAAGAAGGGACTTGGGTTTGAATTCCAGTTTTTGTGATTATTATCAGCATGACTCAAAATAGTACCTATTCTCTCTGGACCCTATGACCTTGAAGATTCCTTAAGCATTTTGTTAATAAAATGCAAAGATATTTGAAGAGAGCATACTCTTTTAAAACCTTAAGTTGGTTGGATCATATACTTAACTAAAGTTTTATATAGAAAAAAGTAGCATTAGACTGTATTCAAAATGGAATAGATATTCCTTAAAAGTAGGTTAGTCCTTTGGAATATGAATAACTCTTTTAGGATACAAAGGATACATTTAGTGGTAACTGATTACTTGAGAGTTGGAAAAGTAGGTTTGGACAAGAGAATATCTTTTTAACTTTCCTACTCTGCTTTGGAGGGAAAAAAATTAACAATAAGTATAAAAAAGATGTGTTTTTAGAGAGGATATATTCACTAATTAAGTGTATTTCCTCAAACTAAATCAGACTTTATAAGCTAAAGATTTATTATAGCATTGGCTTTGAAGTACATGCTAGAGCATATGCAGGTGATAATGTGCAATAACAAAGTCCTTCTGATTGCTGATTATCAGTTTTTTGATGTGGGCATTGTATTTTAGTCATTGTATTTTCTGCATAATCATTGACCAACAGTTTACACATTGTGGCACTCAATTTGTTTTTTATTAATAGGATTGACAAAATCTCCTTTGATGGAATTCTAAGCCCCATTACACTGAACTTTAAGTTAAATATGACAATTAGGTAGATATTTCTGTGTCTTCCTGCCCTGTTTTGCTTTTTTTTGTGTTTTTCCCTTTTCTGGTTGTTTCCCTTTGATGTAACCACTAATATCATCAATTATCTTAGTTTGAATTTCTGTTTTGTTTTGTTTTGATTTGGTTTGATTTGTTTTCCCTGAAAATGTCTTGATGTATATGGTGGTAGTATGCTTGTAAATACAGAAATCCCTTTCTAAACTGAACAAACCTCTAAATAAAATATTAAGTCCTATTTTTCTCATGGATATACATTATAAATGAAGTTTTAAATTGAAATTATAAAAACTATGCATAAAGTCTAAGAAAAAATTTTGATGGGGCAAAATAAAGAAAATGGTGCTGTCTATTGCCTGGTAATTGTCACAGCATGATAAATAATTGTCTAGTAAGTATAAAAAGTAAAAGTAAGGACTTTAAAATCAAATAGAAGTATAATACAATGAATTTCTTTTTATATTTACTAGACAATTTATAATGCTGCAACAATTACAAGACTCTCAAGGTGCTTACATTCCATCTGAGAAAGCAATACATAAAAATACATGTGTATGTGTGTGTGTATGTGTATACACAAAGTTAGTACATGGTGTTTTGGAAGCAGTGTTATTAATTAAGGTCTTATGTAGGAATTGGTAGTTGAGCTAGAGAATAATCACATATAGCCCTTCAAAACTGTCAAATGTTTATATATATATGTATATATATATATATGTATCAAAAGTTGTTGAGGAAGAGAGATAATTCAACAAAAGATCAAAGGTGACAAGTTAGCTCAGAAGTGCACTCATTGCCAAACTTTATGCCTCTCCTTTCTAAATCCTTATTTCTATCTGTTGCTAGAAGTTTCACTAAATGTCTGAACTCTCAGCAGGAATGACCTTAAGCATGGTAGCAGAGCCTTGGGGGATCTTCTCCAATAGATATGGATACTTACTGTTCCAGGGAAGATTGATAAGTGAATTTGGCATAATGCAAAATCCAATTAGTTCACTGATTTATGAATTCATATTAGTGAAATTGTGCATATTGTGCTATCACATAAGAAAGAATTATTTTATGTGTTAAACACATGATTCTGTTTTTAACTAATAAATAAATTACATGAAATAATAATACTTTACATTTAATTATTATGAATTTTTATAAAAATATTCAAAAGAAAAGTGCTTTGACAAGAACTAGGTAACTATCGCCAAATATGAGAGAAAATACTTATTGGTAGATGGGAAGGTTCAGCTCTTTCTGTTTCAAATATACCTGGATGCTCCAGATGTAGATGCTCAGGTTATAATTTCTTTCTTATGGAACTTTGACTATACAAAGAAATAGATTTTTTTTCAGGGCGGGGTGATGCATTGAAAGGAAATACATACATATACGTCATCTACATATATACATACCCATGCACATATATTCTGACCATTTCTGAAGCTACTCATTTTTTGAACTCTGGTAATTATAGCAGTGGAAGAAAAATGATAGAAAGATTTAAAAAGTGAAAAATTTGAAGAATGGCATTTGACACAGCAAACAGATATTTCCTTTTTTTCTAAATCTAGGATCCTTTTAACCTCCTAATGCCAAAGCAAAATCTTCCCCAATGTTTAATGAAATGATCTATAATTGGTAAAATAATCACATTTATGTCAAGGTTCTAATAACATAAATTCTTAACTAAGTATTGTGTTTTAAAATAATTCTAAGAATTGGGTTAAAAGTAGTAAGCACAACAATTTTATTACTTACATATTATGATTAATATGTATTAACATACAATCACAAGTTTTCTGGAACTTAAGGAAAATAAAATAATGAAGGATTATCCTTTTACAGATATTTCCACAATATCTCTATTAATCGATGATTTTAAAAAATTTCTTTTTACAAAACTGAGTTTAATAAACAAGGCCTACAAGGCCAGTAATTTGATTACAACAACAGAACCAGGGTACTGTTATTTCTGAAAATCCATAAGGGCAAAGATGGAGGATAAAGTTTTTTTTTCCCTTTGTATATTTACTATTTTCATGTAGCAGGCCATTGATAAATGTTTCTTGAACTTGAATTTGTGATAAAAATGTACAAATGTGACATTATTTCAAATAAATATTCAGGAATATTACCACTGAAATATTTATATTGAATTTCATTTTAACAGTTATATATATATATATATAATTTTTAATTCTGATGCTTAACCTTTTCTTTTTTAATGAAGGGGAGAATATTTAGCTATTTTTTCTTGGTGATATGGACCCAAATTCTCATAGATCTCTTTCAAGTCTTCACAAAGAAATTTTCCAAGAAACTAGGATATGTTTTTTCTCATAGTGTTTGTGTCCAATTAGATATTATCTGCAGTGAAATTACACCCTTTAAGAGGAGGTGAGAAATATTCGATTTGTCTGCATCATAGTTCAAAAGAACAAACCACTGATAAATTTCTGAACCTTCTTTCAGTTCAGTTAAACAGGAAAGGGTATTCTCAGATCTCAAAGCCTTTTTATTAAAAGGCCAGAGCTCAGTGCTTAAGTTTGTTTCCAAACTTGAGTTTCTAGAGTTTCAGAGACAGATTTCCATTAGGCCACCAGGCTCACTCAACAATGTTTAGATATTATTTCAATCAAAGAACTGTGTTCCATTACCCCAGGATCTGTGTCAAACTGTGGATTAGGTTAAAAAAACCAACAAAAGCTACTGGTGGCTGAGAGATTATGAGTATTTAGCTACATTGCTGCATAACAGGCATGAACACATCCTTTCAGTATTTTTGAGTTTCACAAGGTTACAATTAATTGATTGTGCCTATCTAGGTAAAACACTAGTCTATGTTAAAGTGTGCAATTTTGATAAATCCTTCAGATTCCTTTGATCTCTCTCCTCTCCCTGTCTATGTCTCTGTCTCTCTGTCTCTCTCTCTCTGTTACCACCACCCTTTCTCTCACACTGTGTGCATGCAGGACAGCAGATTTCCCAAACCAATAAAATAGAGATTAATGAAAAAAGAAGTAGAAACAGGCCATTTAGTTTTGTACCTTTCCACCCATAGTGTGATGGTTTCTACATGTCCATTCATTTTTCTGTCTGTCATAAAGCAACTTAGATTATTTAAACAAATTTTAAACTGTGGCAGTCTTTAATAGACTATTTCAACATGATTTAATAATGTGCTTTTATTTCCTTGATAACAATCTAGTTATGACTTCTCTTTTCATCTTTTTCTGCTTCTTCCTTTTAATGCATAGATATATCTACAAACATACACAGGCAGAGACTAGACAAGAAAACAAAAGTTAATTTTATTAAGTGTCCTTTTGAAAAATGTAACTATGTTAAAAAGTATTTTAAAGTATAAAATATCAAAAGTATTATTTTAAAGAATGTTCTAGTGCTTTGTTTATGTAATGAAAATTCTTGGTTTATGATCTACACCAATTTATATAGATCAAATTTTCTCACGACTTTTAGATACTATAATCCAAATCTTTAGTCTTTTTTATATTCCAAATGTTCTGGTTTCCTTACCTTTGACATTATAGTCCACTCCCCTTTCAAAATCTACTTTTCACTAGCTTTTATTCCTTCTTTTCCTTTCCAAAGTTGTTATTGATTTTGTGTATTTATTAATGAAATTCCTCTGTGTTTTCCCTAATTCAAAAAAATCCTCCTTCCCATTCCTGGAAAAAGCAATGAAGAAACTTAGCTTCTAGTTACCAATGTGTTCTCCTCCTTCCCCACTGAACCACACTGCCTGGGCAGGAATACAGTTCTTGGTATGGAGCCTGGCACTACTTTCATTTGGCAGTCCAGTTGGACACAAATTCCTACCATTATTGCTGCAGGCAGATAAAAAGATGGCAATGGTGATTCTCTCAAATGTGTGCCCAGAGTGAGAGAAGAAGCACCACATCTGCTCAGGCAGCTGCCAAACTGATGTGCCACCTGGGCCCCCACTGAGATCCATGCTGCAATCTAGGTGGAATAAGGTGATGCAGGATTAGGAAGAAGCACAGGATAAGGAACTTTCTTCCTCTCATTCTGGACATTTGAACCTTAATCCCTTTTGCTTCCCTCCTCTTAGGTTCAATAGATGTCTGTTTCTAATTCCCTTTTTAAATACAACTTTGGGGTTTGTAGAGCTTAAATATACTTTATTATTAATGAATATTTACCTAGTGAGTAATAGATGCAACAAATATTAGTAGACATTCACAGGGGCCATTGGATTCCAGAATATGCTAGTACATGAATTCCCTTTTTAAAGTCAAGGTTTAGTTAAAAGACCATTATTTTGTTACAAGAGTTCCTAATAATAACAATCATTTATTGTCTATTTAAAGCATTTTGTTAACTCCATGGATTTTTAGTCACTACCAGATCATTATCATCTAATAATATAATGTATAATTATATATAGATACATGTATATGCAGTGTTTATATATATACTATGCTGTAGTATATATAATATACTATATATATAAGTATATGTATATGTATATAAATATACATAGTGCATTTCTAGTATATGTCACAAAAACATTAAAGAATTTTGGTGTCCATGCATTAAGACATATGTATGTTAAACAGGAAACCAAAAATTTAGGAGTAAGAGTCATGGAAAAGACAAGCTATTTCCCCTCTCTTTGGCAGTTTTACATTTGGCTAAATAGATTGTTCTGTACATTCAACACCTACAAAAAAGTATTTTTTAATATTATTCAAAGCTGACCTCAACTTTTACAAAGGTTTATCTGCACTTTTTCATCTGCTTAAAAACATACATTTTTTGTTAAGAAAGTGAAGACAATCTCTCTCTCTCTCTCTCTCTCTCTCTCTCTCTCTCTCTCTCTCTGTCTCTCTCTCACTCTTTCTCTCTTTTCTGAGCTGGCTAGGTTGAGATAAAAAAAAAGAATGACTGCTTTAAAAGTCACACATGGCTGTAATTTAAGATTTTTTCCCCTCATTGTCCGTAACAGTTGAAAGAAACCTTCATTGAAAGTTTATTAACTAGGCCAATGCCTGAGGCAATAAAGGTTCATTTATTACCAGTTTCTTGGCTGTTTTTCTTCTTCTATTTTTCAGTTAAACTCATAGCGTAAGATAATACTTCACAAAATTAAACCTTTGACCTTCTGTAGAGTTAAGTCTCCTTTGATTAGATAAAGTAACAATTTATGGTCCAGCATGAGGTTGCACATGAAATGAATAATGCAACAGACTCAATGTAGACTGAGAATCTATTGCTTTTGAAAAGATGAATGTTGGTTAAGGAAAAAAAAACTACTTATGTGTTGTCTTGATTCAGAATGCACTCTAGCAACATTTCAAAAAGGTTTTTCTTATTAAATGTACTCATGAATAGAGTTTTCTATTTCTCACAATATAGAATTGAAAAAATATACATATATTTTTGAAATATAGCTAAAGTGACAACCAAAATATCATTGAAATCACTTTTTAGTATTGCAACTTTATCACAATCCAGGTAGAATGAAAAAACCACAATAGACTATTGAAAGGAAATTGATCACTGATTCCATGAGCACAGTTTAATGATGATAATTAATTATAATATGAAAATTTCTTTGTTAGCATTGTGTACCACTGTTGATAGAATTTAGATCAATCTAACATTTGAGGCCAAAACAATACGATGAGAAAAACACCATTCATCTATTATCTTTTTTATTTCAGTAGAAGAATTCGACTCTATATTGATAACATTTACTGGTGGAAGATAAAGGGTTTCCCTTAGGTTCTACACTGATGATTTTATAATGGGAATCATGCTAGTGGAGGTGGTAATAATGAAATTTGTAAAAAATACATGTAGAATTTTAGATATGAATCAAATTCATAACTGACAAATCTCTAATATTCCTTATCCCCCTGACCTACAACAGAAGATCCTGTAGGTAATTTTACAATTTCAATTCATGTATAATTTTACTCTTAGTATTACAAATCCAGCAAATGTAGGCGCATGTGTAAACAATATTGAGAACGTATTTCTGACCAAAATGTTCTGATTAGTTGGTTGTTTGAATTACTAATTGACATGTAGAAGTAGACTTCTTTGGAGAAGTGTTTTAGAGTTTGAGTTTAGTCTTTTCTCAATTTCTTTCGATTACTTAAGGTGAAAATTCTACTGCAGTAGTTTGATTTCTTTTAATAGAATTTCATAGGGCAGCTTATATGGGCCAAAAGAAGCCACTTGAATTAGTAAGATATACTTGCAAATAGAATTCTATTGAGTTAGAATTTAGAACTGTCAAAATTAATAAATATCTTTTGGAGAAAAAAGAACATTTATGCTTATTTTGAAGTAATGCAAAACATTCTGGTAATAAAAGAACTCAAATTCTATACATTGCTACAAATAAAATGTTTCTTCATGCTAGAACAAATTTTTTAAGCAAAAAAAAAATGAAATATATAATGCCAGGAATCTATTGAACATTTTCTGTTGAATCCAACCTATTCTACTTATAACATTGAGTTGAGTTACACATGCTGAATAAAACCTCATAAATAGATTATGTAACCTGAATTTTAAAAATGAAACTTTAAAAAGAATATAAAGTAATTGTAATACATAAATGGAGGAAAACTGAGAATAATATAAACAGGTAATCCAAAAACAATCAATCAAAAAGATGTGTCAAATATCTCCTTTCTGAAAGACGACATGTTGAGGTTGAGATTAGGAAATTTACTTTACCACTCTTTCCCACAAGGAGTTTAGAAAACATTTGAAGAGACTACTGTATAGGAGGAAATTTAGCTACCAGTACCAGACGTTAAATTAGCATTCCAAATAAGTAATACAAACTCATTTCAATGATTCAATTATAAAATCTTTATAATTTTATCACACTAATATGGGTATTCATTCTACCATTGGAGACTGATACCCACCTATCTCCTTTTCCTTTATCATTCTTGTCCCTGTACACAATAACTCTTCCACATGCTCAAATAATTCTTTTGGTTTTAGTTCAGTTTTTTTTTTATTTTCAACATATCTTCTGTGCTAACATAGCACCAATGTAGTCCATCTGTTACCTTTCACTTGTGTCACATGAATAGTTCACCTTTTTCAATCCAATATTACCTTAGAGAATCCTACTTCAATCCTGTTTTCATCCATATGTCATTTTTTGGGTATAGTTTGTGACAGGAAAAATTCTGTAGCCGAATTCTACAAAACAATCATCTTTCCATTATTTATTGGATTGATACAACTTCAGTCTTTGGACAACAAGGTCCCAGAGGTTCAACCAAAAGTAATTGCTAAGAAAACTTTTGTGTAAATAATTATGAACTTTTGAACTGTAGAGCTGCTTGAAATTGGTTAAAACACTACTCTATATGATTTAATTCTGTTTGTAACTCAATCATTTTCTATCTTTAATGCCTGTCCTAAATATATGTAGCAATTTAATTTAGTAGATTGCCCATTGACTATACAATATTTTTTATCCATTTGTTTTTTTTTCTTTATGGATTATTAGAGCAATCTTTTTGAGTAATATTAGATCTTGTTGGTTTGTACAGTAATGTTCTGGGGATTGTTGTCATCAGTACCAAATCATCAGCAAACAGAAACATCTGGAGAACCCATCTATAGAGAATCTTCCTTCTCTCTTCTATGCAGAACATCCTGTATGACAGTTCTGAACACCCCTGATGAACACCTATTCTCTTGTTTTATACCTCCCTTGACATTAGTAAACTAAAGGTCATTGAAAAATAATTATGAAGTTTCATTTAACAAGGAATCTTATAAGATACTAACATGTACATGAAAAAAATTCTTGTAGGAGGAGTCTTCATGACAATAGTTTGTTTTATTTTTTTGTAAGCAACAAGCAATCTAAATAATAGGTTATTGTATTTTCTCTATTTTTATGTCTATTGTGTTATTGTAAAGACTATGCTGCTCTACAGTCACTTTCAAAAGCTTTCCTATTCTATCCTCAAAGAATTAAGGGTATATTCGAAAGGAAATGAGATATACCTCTGTAGTGAAAAAAACTTGAGTTCAAGTTTTACATCTGATACATACTGATCCCTCATCTCTATTACCTTTTACATATAGAGAATGCTGGAGGGAGACAATGAAATATATAAAGCTGGATTATTGAAAAATCACATAATGATTTCTAAGTAGCAGACAACTCCCTAACATTTTAAGTTGG
The DNA here is from genome assembly GCA_023553655.1 of Myrmecobius fasciatus. Taxonomy (NCBI): domain Eukaryota; kingdom Metazoa; phylum Chordata; class Mammalia; order Dasyuromorphia; family Myrmecobiidae; genus Myrmecobius; species Myrmecobius fasciatus. The sequence goes on along the minus strand of JAJPUD010000422.1, from coordinate 417,360 downwards.
AAGGATGTTGCTGAGACATATGAAAAAAAGATACCTAATACTAATAAAATCAGTTTGATGCTCTTCTCTTTCAACCTTAAATTAGAATATTTTCATAAGAGATGAAAAAGTATATATGTGGATTTCTAATTACTGATAATCTCTTCTTCATATATATTTAAGTATTATCAAAGAAAAGCTGCTGTCAACAATTTTGTATCCAGGGATTTAAAAATAAATAAATAAATTAGTGTTTTTTTAAAACACCTACCATATGTTCAGTACAAGAGATAAAAAGACAAAAATTTTTGTCTTAATAGACCTTAAGAAGATTATTTCCTAATGGGAAAAATATCACATATAAATGTGTGCATGTATGCATACATTCATATACATATATGCATACAAATATAAAGTAATTCTAGGTAAGAGGACAATAGTAGAGAGAAAGTGCTCATTGTAGCAAGGCTGCTGGAAGTTGTCCAAAACTAGGTATCAGAAGAATATTCATGGTTGACCTATAAGCAGGACTACAAAAGGTTTAATTATCTTGTAAGAATACACTGGTCAAATCCAAGACACATACTGTTGATCCCTCACCTCTATTACCCTTTACATATAGAAAATGCTGGAGTATTATTAAGAGAAGACTGAATGAAGTGTATAATCAACTAGGTTGAAAGAGGATAGACTCCCTCCTTAGGTTGCTTCTTTTAATATTCATGTATGAACTTGGACATGGTGCTATAGTTCACCCCCTTATGTTACACATGCAATAAAGAAACCTTTCTTCCTAAGAAGTCTATGTGGCAGGAGTTATTAATGACTGTTTCAATTTTCCATGCAGCTTGAAATTCTAATTGTCCCACACCCTGAAGACTTGCCCTTTGAAATTCTCTTTATGCTCCATAGTCTGCTTCCCTTTAATTTGTATTGGTCTAGCTGTGGCCTACCACAGGTATTATTGATAAACATTTGTTTTCATTCTTAAATGTTTTGTCCCAGAGATATTGCGTATGACTATTCCTCAATACTTTTGAGATTATATCATCTTCAGCTGATTTTCCCATTCATGAGTTATCTACTTCTATCATTTCTACTTCTTTGTTTAGTACATTGAGGACCAACAAGTTTGGGAACAAATGTTACCAGATTAAACAATTTTTTGCTCATTGATTTTATTTTCTGTGAGCTGAATATTCTTGGGTTGATAACTGCTCAGCTGTACTTCATCAAAACATTCCAGTAGATTTTTTCTTCATTTATAATGCTTTTTGATACCCTATCAGGCAGAATATTTAACATGTGATTCCTGAGGTCTTGGTGTTCCTTTTCATGTATGTACAGAAGAAACCAAGGTGGCTGTAATAATTGTAAGGGTCCACATTGGATTATCTTCAGTATTCCTTTAATCTAAAGAAAGGTAGAGTATTAGTATATTATATGTACAAAGACAGAGAGTAAAGTTGTTAACTAGATTGCACTATATTAAAAGTACTAGCAAAGTGGTTCTGTCAGAGTTTCTCCATATGGATTCACAGTAGTTTCTCATACCACAAAGCAAAGGAGCATTAAGTGGATCAACAAAATTAAATCAATCATGACCACATTAAGAATTGTGAGTATATGATATTAAATTATGCTGAGAATCATCAAAATGTTTTTTGAAAATATGGTTTTACCACATTCTGAAATTGGACTTTCCCCCTCTCCATTTAGTAACTCTCTTCATTTACCAGACAAATGCAATCAAGATATTGTGGCCATAGTTTATTAAGCACAGGGAAATTTTGAAAAATATAGCTAAGTATTCCCTACAAGAAACTATTCTTCCAATCATTTCCCATACCTCTTTAAACTATCCTTTTTATTCTTTGAAACAACTGGGAAAAGTCACTGAAATACCTTTGCCCCCAGATCATAGAAAAAGAATAAAGGAAGTGGATATCTGTGTTTCAGTCCTCAGATATGAACTTTGGAGTTAAATAGGTTAAATAAGCGACATATGAAAAAAATCACTGTTGGGATCATTTAGATTTTCATTAGTGATGCCAATTTGTTGGTCATTAGCCAACAACTTCATATTCATTGCATATTAACTAATAATTAAAATAAAATTAAAAACCATTCAATGCTTAGGCTTTTCTGTATTTCCTCTCTGGTTTTTGGCTCTCCATTCTTGTCACAATGAAAGCTAAAGGAGAGTTTTTCCATTATTTCATTACTTGCTGTATTCAAAGAGAGTGCTAGAAAGTGAATAGAAAGTGGGCTTGGAATCAGGAAGACCTCAGATCAAATTCAACCTCAGTCATTTACTAGTTATGTGACTTTGGGCAAGCCACTTGAACCCATTTGCCTCAGTTTCCTCATCTTTAAAATGAACTAGAGAAAGAACGACAAATCATTCCATTATTTTCACCAAGAAAACTGCAAATGGTATTCTGAAGAGTTGGACATAACTGAAACAAATGAACAACAACAAAACAACATACAAAGAATTTTTCATCTAGTGGCCAAATAACAGGTGTAGACAATTAACACAATAAACATTTGAAAGAGGAACTAAATCACTTCCAGTTGGGGTTGTATAGAGAAGGCATTTTAATATTTGAGTGCAGCTGAAATGATGAGTGACATCATTGTTGGAGGGGCAATTCCATTTAGAAGGAGTAGTCTGAGAAAAGTTTCACTGGTGGGGTGATGCAAGTTTATAAATACTGATAGATCAGTTTGTTTGACACAGAAAATCAAATGAATTAAGATATATAAAGTATTTTTTAAATTGTAAGGTCACATACAAATGTAAGCAATTACTATAATTATTTCTATATGTGAAAATTAAAGATTGTACTTATATAGTACTTCTAACATTATCACACTTGATGAGATTGGTAGAAATAATAAAATCATAAAATTAAGAAAACTAAATTGCTAAGATATTAAGTAGACAATATGACTAGTAAGTGACAGAGACAAGACTCAAATTCAGATCTACTGCCTCCAACTTGATTATCATACTGCTTTTTAGGTAGGTATTGACAGATAAGGTTGGAAAAATGCATTGGGGTTAGACTGTCAAAGATTTTGAATGCCTATGCTAAGCTAGGATGTTTAACCATGGGGAAAATAGAGAAATAGCCTCTTAGTAAAACATTTGCTTTTCCTCTGCCTAACTTTTTCCACCAATGGTGTCAAAATCTCTGCCCACAAACAGGCTCAATTCCAATGCATGACCTGAACCAGATTAAAATGTAATAGAAAAATTTTTAACAAAGTGAATGAAAATTCATTATAACATAGGTAATGTTAATGTGTGGTTTTTGAAGTCAAAATGCTGCCCACAGGGATATATTTCTATTTGAGTTTGATATCATCATTCTAGGTTACCTTTCCAAACTAGAAAATTAAACCCTTCTCACACAGTCTTACTGTTTTGCTGCTAAGGTCCCAGATTAGGAAAGTGTGTATAGGCTTTGGTTCAAGACATATTGGAAGACATTTGAAAGTAGACTATAATTATACAAGTTAGGTCTATTTAAGCGATAAATGTTTTCTAGAATGTTCTAGTTTCACTTATATTGAGTTATATGAGTATATAGGCCACATATTGGATAAAATACTAGACTTAAAATCAGGTATTGCATTTGAATCTTGCTTTAGACAATTATTAATTGTGACCCTTAAAAGTCACTTTCAGCCCTAGTTCGCTCATCTGTGATAAGAAGGAAAAAATTATCACTTATTTCAGTGTTCTTGTTAATATCAAATAAAATAAGTGTGAAATACTTTGCAAAGCTTTAAAGTACTATAGAAGGATAGCCAATTATTATTACCTTTGATAATTGTAACTTCTTATTTTATGCTTCCTCAATATTGGTAATCAAATGATCATAAAGCAAAATTATCCCTCTCATCTTTTAAAGTATCCTGTGTTATCTTTACTTATGAAATGGTACATCCTGTTAGGATACAGACAGATAGATAGATAGATAGATAGATAGATAGATAGATAGATAGATAGA
>JAJPUD010000422.1:394761-405811 GCA_023553655.1 Myrmecobius fasciatus | reverse complement strand
ATAGATAGATAGATAGATAGATAGATAGATAGATAGATAGATAGATAGATAGATAAGAAGTGAACTCCAGAGAAGTTTCATCACTTTCCCAATACCACATAGATAGTTGATTACAAAATTGAATAGAGCTGGCTTCTCATGACTTTCAGGCCATTGTTTTCCACTTGAGATTTACTGAGCCACCATTTACTTTTTCCATTATATTCCTGAATTTATCTAGTAATTTGTCATGTAATATATCATCTCATATCCTAATGCCTTTCAAATTGGTCTCTTTTCCAGTCACATGGAGACCACCCTAATTCTCTCTGCACTTTCAATTCTCATTGCACTAGTTTAAAAGTAGTATCCTTTAAAAAAATAAAAATAAAATAAAATAAAAGTAGTATCCTTGACTCCCTCACTTCTATACATGTCACTCTCCAATTCTTCTTTTGCAGTGTTACCTAAATAATCTTCTTAATGGTAGCCACATATCATTCACCTACAAAGAACCATTAATTTCTTCCTCTTTTCTGAAGTTAAGATATAAATTCCTTAGTCTGCTATTTCAGGTCATCCATTTTCTAGCTTTCACATAACTTCTTAGCTATTTAAAAAATGTATTTATTTTACTTTTAACTTTGGAATAAAACAAGCATTTCCATTGCATAATGTTATAATAATAATAATAATAAAAATTATTGCATATTATACTAATAATAATGAAAAGATTATTACATAATATTATAGTAATAATAATGAAAAGATAATTGTGCATGAAATCACAAACCTCTTATGTATAGCTTGCTATTCTTTTAAATTTATAATAAAGTAATAAGGTAAATTTCTTTCTTCCCCCTTCTTTTTTTCCTGTCTCCCTTGCCCTCTCTAGAGATAGCTATCATTAGAAACAAATACATGTTTGTATGTATTGTATAAATATGTATTACAAATATGTGCATATCTATTGTTTGTTGTATGTAAAATCATTCTAACATCATTCTTCTGCTATTAATTTTTCTCTGGATGCAGGTAGCATCTTCCTTTTTGTCTTCATATGTTAATTCAGGTATTTATAATAGTCAAAATGACTTAGAGTACTTTAAAAAATGTTGCTATTACTTTACATAAAATTTTCTTGGTGCAATTCATTTTACTCTTCATTATTTCATTCCAGCCAATAGCAATACTATTTCATATTTTCATAGAACATTTTGTAAAGTATTTTTTAAAACATCAACTCTGTGAGCAAGGTAGGACACATTACTTCAGTTTTACAGATGAGGAAACTGAGACTATAAAAATAGGGTTAAGTGACTCTTTGAAGATCACACAGGTAGCAGTAGTTGGACTTAAATGCAAACTTCCTTAAATGAGATCCTGCACTCAGTCCATTATACTATATTGTTTTTATTTATCAATATTATGTGGCCTCGGGGCAGCTAGGTGGCATAGTGGTCAGAGCACCAGTCCTGAAGTCAGGAGGACCTGAGTTCAAATGTGGCCTTAGACACTTAAGACTTCCTAGTTGTGTGACCCTGGGCAAGTCACTTAGCTCCAATTGCCTCAGCAAAAATAAAAATAATAATAATATTATGTGGCCTATATAAATTCAACCAGACTAATTGTCTTTACTCCTTCCTATTTAGATATGCTTGTCTTTCTACAAATCTCAGCTTAGGTTCCACCTTTTCCATGCAATCTTTTCAAGCCAACTTATCAAATTGAAAATATTTTCTCCTTCCAATTTTTAGAGGTTTCTGCCTGCATTTCTCCTTTGGCATGAATATCCTCCACATTGTATGATATTTTTATTTGTTCATGTGATAATCTTCTTGAGTATCTTAAGTTTGAAAGCAAAAATGATGTCATTTTAAAATCTTTGTATCTCTGTTCCAATGCAGTACTTTATACATGTATAGATATTTGATTAATGTTTACTAAGTTGATTTACTCTTCACATAGTTATACTAATAATCAATTCACTTCAATACAATTTAACATGCATTTATTAAGTGTCAATTGTGTTCAAGGTAATGGATTGTGTTTAGAGAATACAGAAATTAAGGGGACTTAAATATTATCTCTAAAAGAAATTAAAGTCTATTGTAGGAGAAATATAAAGATATATATATATATATATGTACATCGCAATGATTATTATATGTTTATTATTGTGTGTACAGGAACAGGCAAATAGGTGAGTTTTGAGATAAGGGAGGAGACCTTGTTTGGAGTAGAAAAAAAACACCATAGAGAAGGTAGCATCTGCTCTGAGCCTTTAAAGACGATTTTTAAAGACAGATGTGGAGTGAAGGCTATATGGGATGCTATGAGGGAAGAGTAACATCAAAGAAAAGTGAATAGCTTAGTTTCACTAGTGCATAGAATAAAAAAATAAAGTTAGAAAACCATGGTAGAGACAGATTTTAAGATGTCTTAAAAGCCTACTTCAAGAATTTTTATTGAATTTGGCAAAAAATGGAAATTCACCAAAGATTTTTGAATGGGGGAGTAGGGTATGATGCTATGTGATCAAAATAATTCTTTAGAAAAATTACTCTGACATTATTGGGAAAGAGTGAAAAGAAAGATAAGGAAAGATAAGGACCAATAAAAAAGAGATTATAATAAAGTAGAGGCAATGATAGCTTTAACTACAATGAGTGCAATTAGAGTAGAAAGGAAGAGCAAATGCAAAAGTTACTCCAGATTCAAATTCGTTATGATTTGATAATTAATTAGGTGTAGTGAATGAGGAATATGGAGAAGTAGGATCATAGGTATAGCATAAAAAAGGGGGCACCAGGAATCATCTAATCTGATTTGCATATTTTGGAGGAGGGAAATGAGTAACAGGGACATTAAATGATTTGTCCGAGTTTTATACAAAATGTAGAAGAAAGCTCTGAATCCATATTATCCAATTTTAATACACAACACTCTACTTCACTATGCAAAAATGATAGTTTTAATATGTCAAGCCTGTGAGTCTAGGAGAACTGAGGGCATCAATTAAAAATAAAATCATTTAGAAAAGGATGCAAGCTACCAGGAGAAGATGATGAGATTAGATTTGGACCTGCTCAGACCACTCAATTATTATTTTCTACCAAGTAAATTCTATGGAAATGAATGTTGTTAATAGAAGAAATATTCTAGTATAGAGTGAGGAAGAAAGATTAATAAAAGGGAATGGTGTTAAATTTGTTAAGTTCTGAATTTGAGTTCTGGCTCAAGCCATGGGATCCCAGAAAAGTCATTTTACCTTTGTGTGCTTCAGTTTCCTCTCTGTAAGATGAAAAAAAAAATAATGCTACTAACAAATAATTATTTTAAGGAAAACATTTTGCAAGTTTTCAAGAACCACATAAACATTTATTTTAGTGATTCCAGGTTCTTAAACTAACTTGGGTGGATAGTTTCTGAAAGGTATGATTAGTTTTAATTATGGTAGAGTGCAAAAAAGAAGAGTGCTTAATTTCAAAGTAACCTGGTGGGGATAAAAATTATAAGAAAAAAAATTACTAGAGTAATATAACAAAGGAGAAATGGACACCCCAAAACAAATTAAAAATAAGGATATAGACAAAAATCTGAACACAACCTGAATTCTAATACAATCATAAACTTTTATAGGAGAAACTTATCTTACAATTCATTTTGCTTACCCTCTTGTTTTTACTAGAGAATCTGGAGGTCAAAAGAAAACACAAGATTTAATCAGAGCCATAAAACTAGGCAGTGTCAAAATTAGGGTTAAAAATGATTTACCCAATAATTGATACCCTATCCAAAGTGCATCATCCAATTTAAGGCAATAAGTATTTATTATGTTTTCAGTTTGGTAATATATATGTGTGTGTATATGTGTGTGTGTGAATATATATATATATATACATATATATATATATATATATATATATATATATATATATATATATGTCATATGCTATTCTAGCTGCTGGAGACTAAAAGACAAAATGAAAACTCCCTGTCCTCAAGGATTTTCTGCTCTAAGACCAGGTTTGCTAATTGCTTAATTTGTCATAAGATACTATGAGATTGTATGCAACATACAATGGATATGCCCTGAGTTAAATTAGGATAGGAATGGTTGATTTTTTTCCAATATGAAAATTAACATCCACAATAAAAAGACCTTTAAATTTGAACTCATACAAGAAGAATTTACATTATCTTTCACTTCTATTTTTACTAGGTCTGACAGCAGCAGCGGCGGCGGCTGCTGCAGCTACCAATGCTGCCATAGCAGAAGCAATGAAGGTGAAAAAAATCAAATTAGAAGCTATGACCAACTACCATGCCAGTAATAACCAGCATGGAGCAGATTCAGAGAATGGAGATCTGAATTCAAGTGTTGGTAAGTGGTAGGAAAAAATAGGTTTGAGTCAAATACTTTGTTTTTAGTTAAAACTACTTTATTTTTTTATGCTGAAACAAAATATTTATCAGTCCCTGGAAACATGTATTCTTTTAGCTTGAGAAATTCTTGGCACATTTTAAAGATACCATATTGTTTCTGTAGCAAAAAGTATTTTAAGAGAATACTAAGCATAATGGTTTTTAATCATATAATTTCTTTTGCAGCTTACAGGGGTAGGTACTAGTTAATATTTTTAGGAAAGAATTTTGATTGCTCAAAGTTCATTTTTCAAAGTACAAGTAGAATGACAGATGAATATACCAAAGAAAAATTTGACCTTGTTTCTCAATGTACTAAATATTGACTTTAGGTAAGTCACTGCAGTACAGATAGTTGAGAGAACAACATTGTATTCCTTCATATGTGCCCCATAACAAAAACTCATCTTGGTGACAAATTATTGGCCTTTTATAAACAGTGCTGATTTTTCTTTTCTATACCACCTTTCTGCTCCCTTTTTGTTGTTGATGTTGAGGGACTAAAAAGAATGAATGGAAGACTAAGTCAAAAGTATGCAACAATAACTATTTCAGTTCATGAAATATTTATTCACCTTTTGTTTCTGAGGGGGGTTGATAGAGTTTGAGGGAGGCTGTTTTTTAGATGGGGCCCTACTTTGTTAAAATGAACTTCAAAGCTGGGCTAACTTTTCTATTGATGACATCTTGAAATCAGTGTTGGTAGAGTAGAATATTATTTTTCTGTCATTGTATCTTACCAGTTCCTTTTATCATGTTGAAACAGTGCTAATAAAATAATTTAACAAGAGAAATGTAGAGACTGAAAGATAGGCTCAAATACTATATTCAACTGATATGCTTATAGAAATGAAATAGCTCGTGACAGTTCAATTAAATTCTCTTTTTCATATGCTATAACCCTTTTATAGATTATTTTTAAAGATAACCAGATGCTGCCTACTTTCAGTCCTTTAAAATACAGTTCTGGGCTTGTGAATATATACAGTACATTGTAGAAATAAATATTCTTGGCAACTTTTTCCCTTAAAACATTTGTTATATACCAAACTACCACTAGTGTGGTAAGTAATTTTTAATGTAATATAGTCAATGAAAACCCAACAGCTATAGTGATGTTAAAGCCAGCTTTCAAAGTGATAAGAATTAAAAAAAACACAGAATAATTATAATGTCATTGTTGGATTCAATAAGAACAAATAGAGACAGAAAGTGATCAGTTTTACTTGGGCAAAATTTAGAGGCAAAGATTCTTGGAGATGTTCCTGAGAATTGAGGGAAAATAATTTTTATTTTCATATAAGATTCCTAGTGGAAAGATAGAGGGAGAGGAGATTGTCTAGCCATAGATTTCATGTGCAAATTCATATTTTATAAACATTTTAAAAAATAAATTAAAATGTAAGAAATAGAATTTCATATTTTTAGAATTAGTAAATATATAGTTTTTTTTAGATTTATGTCACTAGGTATACAATTGTTTTGAATTAAGGATTCATAATCTAAGGATTCTTTTTTCCTACCAACCAAGACTAGTCTTTAAAAAATATAGGAAACACAAAATCCAATAAAATGTTATATATAAGCACTCTTGGAGGAAGGAGTGAGAGGTGAGTATACACCCTTTTGACAACTGAAAAGCAGAATTTAATTAAACATAACTCTTAGATCTTCAATGGAATTTGCCTAAGCAGCAGAGCAGGTGTAGTTTGGGAAGGAGAATATGTACAGAAGATGAAGTTTTGTGTTTTGAGGACTGTAAATGGAGGGGCCCCAAAATTTGGGTGGACACAGTAGATATGGCTCCTAATAGAAAGTTGACTGTAATAATAATAATTTTACATTTTGATGCTCTATTAAAGCACTACAAATTTGATTTGTTGACCAAATTCCATTGAGGTAGTATACTAAACTTCTGTCTTTCTTTTTGGGAATAATCAAAACCAGTATGAACCGTAACCAGGTGAATACATGTTTAGCAACCTAGGGTAGCTGAATAATGCCTAACATAAAATTTTTAGCGTAGCTACTTTTCTTAGGCTATATGTGACTTATGTTAATAGGAGACATGAATCTAGATGTTAATTTGTGGAGGTGTTGGGTAGATAGAGGCAATGATTATGATCAACATCATTATCAATATTTATAGAATGAACTGAGATTAGCATGAAATATATGAAATCAAATGTACAGATGTACTTTCTTTGATTATATTATATAATTCTTTTGGTTTCCTGATCTCAGAAAAATTAAAGTAGTGGTTTGCTATTTTTTTAATAGTGTAAATTACTTTAGCTTTTTTTTAATTGTCATGAATTGTGGTATAATGAATAATTCAATAATTTTTCCTAATAAGAGAAATTTTAAGATTCACACATGGGGAATGTTAAAGGACAGTATTTATGGACAATTCATGAACTTGTCTAACCTGAATTGTCTATGATTCATGAACTAAAAGATCGCTAAAACTAAAACTTGGTGGTTGACTGAAGAATTCATGGAAGGCTATGCTGTCAAGGTAATCACATAGACTTGATATTCCAAATGTATGTGGGGGATTATTTAGATAGATCATTCAAAGACTGTCATTTAAGACAAAAATTTTCTGCTTATTTGACTAAATAAGAAAATATCTTCTTTTCAGTTTATAGTCCTAGAAACTTGACTAGAACATTGAGAAATTTAGTGATTCAAAGTCACAAAGCCAGCAAATATCAAAGATAGAACTTGAATTGAGATCTTCATGAATCTGAGATCAGGTCCCATCCACCACACCACAGTAACCTCATCCCTGACCTTTCCATTCATTTGTGTGTGTTTGTGTGTATGTGTGTGTATGCATCCACCAAGCATGTGTATGTTTATGTATGCATATACACACTATATCAAGGAACCTTTAGCAGAAGGTATTTCTACAATGGATAATATTGTTGAATATAGTAATAATTTTTAAAATGCCATTGATTTTTAAAATGTTATGATTTTATTATCTTTTATAGTAAATCCCATAGTACTTTTTAAATATGAACATCTTCCCTATTGTCTTCATTCAAGTGACCCATCTCTGAGGGTTTATTATCTCCCTCTGAAGATCTCTAAAATCTGCCAAAAGCTCATTTCTTCTAGTGGGTTATTACAAATATATCAATAAGTATTTATCACGTTATGTGCCAGGCATTAATTAAACTAGGTGCTAGAGATAGAAACATAAAAATGAAACATTCTCTACCCTCAAGTAGCTTGTATTATATTGGGACATGCAATATGTACATTAATATGAATATTCCGGATTCATATCAGAGAAACTATAAGGTAGTTTTGAGAGACAGGATATTTAGGAAGTAGGGAAAGGTATGTGGCACAAATTATACCCCTCATTTGGGGCCTTTGTTTTGTATTTGCTTTAGAGATTAAGTTTCATAAGAAGTAGATCTTATTTATTTTAATAACTTTTAATTATAGATAAACTGGAATTGTTTGAAACCTGATGCTTAAAAATTATACAGGTAAAATAGTTGAAGGAAACCTGACCCTTATGGGTAATTATTTTATATCCCTAATTTTGAAAGATAACCTTGAGCTCACATCTTCACAATGGAATGAACATTTTACAAAAAAGAAAGGACCCCTGGTTGGATCAAAGTGAGGCATTAGCACATTGAATAAAATATATGGCCATGAAGCTTTTCTCCCCCATCCACAATCAATTGGATTCTTTTAGTTTAATATTTACTTGCTAAGATGAGATGCTAGTCTGCATGGTGATAAACAGTCTGCTACTGGCATCTGAAGGTGACCTGTCAGTTCATATGGACAAATCTCCTGCTTACTGAAATGTACAAAATAAATCATTAAAGCAGGCAGGTGCTCATTCCCAGATTTAAATCACCATAGATTTATGATTTGAATTAATGCTTCATTTGGTCATAGAAATAGATGCTGAGACAAATGATATGCACTGTTTGGGGCTTCCATACTGTAGCCATCCTAATATTGATTACTGAGATGTCTTTGCAATCTCTTGTTTATATCAAGTACTGTCTTGTGACAGGTTGGCTGATATGAGCTACATTGCAGATAAGAAGGAAAAATGTCCTGAATTCTTTTTAGTGGCAACACTACCCATAACATGTGGCTAGACAAATTACTTTTTTTTTATTGTTTTAAAAACTAATCTGCATTAGTCAACTTTTGAAATTGTTCTGCTCCTCAATCTTTGGACTGCAAAATGCATTAAAAAAATAATATACTTTTGGATCAAATTTGTTGTTGCTCAAGATAGCTTATGTGTAGGTTTCTGCAGGTATATTTAAGAGTTATGCATGTAATGATACTTATTTATAATTAATTATTTTAATATAAATAGAAGAAAATTAAATTTTACTTCTAATTTCAAATAGTGCAATTTAGTGATATAGTGAACATTTCTTTAATAGTTTCATCATTTTTAAAATATTTGTTGGATCTAATGTTTTATTCCATTAACCAATGACATCAAAGGAAAAGCTCCCAAAAGGTAAATATATGAAAAATACACATTTCTCCAAGTACAATGTTTTGTGGGCTACAATTTACCAAAGAAGCAGGAAAAGACCACATTTTTACTTCCCTTAACATTTTATATAATGAAAAACATTATGTACACAGTTTAAAGAATACTCTAAGGATTCAAGAGGACCTTTGCCACTAGCTAAAATCTGACTCACAGAACTGGTAAACAGCTATCAACAATAGTAAATTGCTTGCTTTGTAGGAAATGAGTTCATATCTATTCAAAATGTGATCTCAAAACAGATGTCCCAAGAAAATCTCATTGTTTAAACTATAGCCATAATCTCCAAACTGCTGTTATTTCTTCAAGGAAGTGAAGCAGTCTTAAAGACTGGTGTTTTCTCTTTCTGAATACTTCAAATACACAGAGTTCTATGAACAAATATAGACTTAGTTGAAAGTTCAGGAACTCAAATTGTCTAATGATTCCTTGGCATGTATAAAAAACCAGCAACAGTTAAATTGACACCTGAATTCCAGTACTGAAAAAAAAACAACAACCTATAATTAGTTAACAATTGTCCTCTTTAATATTACTCCCCTTGGCCCAATTTTCCCCCTCTCCCACTTATCCCCAGACCTTCCAAGTTAAATAGTTGGAAGGTAAAATTGTCTTCCTCAGCTGACCACCTCCCTACCTCTCTTCACTTATTTCTGCTGCAATACAATGTTACAAACCAAAGTCATTTCCTTTCTATAAACACACCTGTGTCTTTGGAAGGAAAGAATTACTTTTATGATTTGAGGAAAAAGTCTTGGAGACCTTGAGAAAGCAAATAAAAGGAAGCTAAGAATGCAGGCCACTGAGCTCAGCTCTGCATTTGCACATCGGATCCTCTGCCTTGGCAATGTTAATGAACCTCAAATCCTCCCTATAATTAGATGAGGGAATTGCTTATATTTTCAAACAGATGATGCTGCTATAATGAAACGATTGACAGGGAATTTAAGAGTGTCTACAGTAGTCATTTGGTTTCTGTTAAAAAAAAAAAAGTTTAAAAAGAAGATTGGCTTTAGACATAGGTCCTGGGAGAGGTAGTAATTTACATAGCATGCTATGACAGGTGTCTTTGTGTAGTAAGGAAATAAAATGGAAGAAGAGAGAAATGATGGGCAGGTATAGCAATTTTTTGGGGAGGGGTGTCCTATGCTTATTCTGCTTAGGTTCTTTAAAAGGGGCCGAGACTCAAGAGATGGATCCGGATTGAGTGCACAGCTGTAACTGCTGATGAGCTAATTGCTCCTTATCTCTCAGCCCCATTCATCTTCATTTTTTACCAATTACTGAGAATTATCTGTGTTCTCAGTTGGATATGAGAGTTAATCCTTTTTGGTTAAGCTGGCAGTACTGTGAGCAGATTCCAAATCGTAGGGTGAAAAAGCCAGAGCAAGCTTGCTCTAAAAATGTCTCCAGTTCAATTACAGTATCACTGATTCATAAGAAATTTGCTATTGTTTAAAAGATTACACACAGAAAAGTTTTTTTAAAGAACTTTGTACATATTTTTAGAGCACCTAAAATTGATTTTTACTATTTCTTTTCCTACGCTGTGATGACATCCTGTCTTTAATAACATAGAAATTATTAATACAAAAATGCAGAAAAACCACTGAGTTTGTCCAAAGAGCATTAGACAATTTTAATGAAAAAAAATTCAGAAATTATGGGCTATTTTAAGATATAATCATAATTTGTTAATTATTTAGGCTCTGTGGTTGCATAAACTTTCAGGAAAGGCATATCTAAATATATGTCTTATCACAAATGTCACATTGGTAGAACATTAATGGAATGCCACATACACATCTCCTGCTAGTGTAGAAGCTCCCATTGTTTGTGGTTCAATTGAGTGTAAGGAGGCCATATGTTAAACATCATTTCCTTTTGCTAAAAGAGATCTCTATATCTTGACATATCATGCAGTATTGTTTATACCTAATTTAAAAGTTTATAGTTGTCTGCTTTTATATCATTAAAAAAAGACTTCTTAATAGCTAACATTTGAGAGTTTGCAAGATCAGTTTTGTCATGCTTTTCTACAATTTAAGTTTTAAAACATTCTATTATTTGATATGAAAATTAATTAGTCAT
>JAJPUD010000422.1:339761-389761 GCA_023553655.1 Myrmecobius fasciatus | reverse complement strand
ACCACTGATACACAACAAGGGAGGGGGGAAAAAATACAAGTTTGACATTAAAAAAAAAAAACTCGTATAGAAAGATTTTCACTACTAATTGATATTTAAAAGAGTTCCCTGGAAAAGTGAACTCAGAAATGTTGAGGCATGACTTGGCAATTTTCCAGAGCATTTATTACAAAGCACAACTAAGCAGTTTCTAAGTTACATCAGCTGAGAAAGATATGGCCTAGTCATAGCTAACCTATTTTGATTCCTTAACTAAACACTTGCATCCTATCATTAAAAACCACATTAACTCAAATTAATAATCATTTATTAAGTACCTACTATGTGCCAAGCATTATGCTAGGTGCTAGAAATACAAAGACCAAAGGAACCACAAGAAACTTATTGATTTTTGCCTTACTGGATGAACTTGAAGGGGAAGAAGCTTTGTCTAGCAACTAGAGAAGTTTGACATCTCTACAAACAGAAAGACTATAATTTACAGAGAAATATGACTGATTTTATAATGTGAGTAATTCTCCATTTTCCTAAATAGACATTACAACTAATTTACCATTACTATATAAATTCATGAATTTCTGTAGCCAAAAATATTCATCAACTACTGGTCAGTTTTCAGATTTTGTAGCTCTCTGATCTTAGGTAGGCTTAATATGTAGATAGATGCCTCTTGTTTGGTCCATATTGGAAGATATATTATTTGGTAAGATATGTCAGAACTTGTATTCCATTTGACATAGAAGAATGTGAATGATCTTGAAAGTCTTCATCATTTTTCAAATTAGATATTTTATAAACAGTTTTTACTAATGAATTGTAAACCTTAATTACTTGGGAGTGAATAACTTAAACATATATATTTAAACTTTTTAAAAACTTTCAATATAGGATTTGTTCATTTTTTAGGCCACTCAAGTTAATAGCAAAATTTTTCTCTTTTGCTATATAACCACGTAAAATCCTCCTTGGCAACTGAGATATTAATGGAAATGGTATACATCTTATTTTACAAAAAAAGTGTAAACCAAATGATAGCAAGTAACATTGACTAAAAGCAATTACTTTAAAAGGATATTGTTAAGAATCTAAGAAAAATGATTCCTTTGACTTTTCAGTTTCTGTGTGGTTTTTATTGATTGTTCTTGAATATATAGCTCCCATGATTGAAAATGTTGCTGCTAATGTTCTTTTCTTTAGAATACTATAGGCATTTCCTATTAAGGATAAGACAACATTTACACTAAAACAAAATTCACAATAGAAGTTTAAATTAGCCTCAAACTGTCTAATGATATTAAATCTATAGTACTGAACATGAGTGAAAATAATCTTCAATTTGAGATATATATCTAATTTAAGATAAATATAATTTGTTCTGCCTGTTTTTGTTTTTGTTGTTGTTGTTGTTGTTGTTATTTTGTATGTGATTCAATTCCTTTCTAATATATCCAATTAATGGTAAAAACTAGTCATAATTGCACCATTCATTAATATCTTGCAATCATTCTCATTTGAAATGTAGACTATAAACTAATATCATTATATTTATCTATTTCCATTATTTCCCCCCCTTTTCAAAGTGTGGAATAACTTGGAACTTGAAATTTCTCTATTACTAACTGCTAACGTGCAGACTTTATCAAAACGAAGACAAGAATATATATTTTAAAATGCAGGTGACCGACGAAAGAATAAAAAATGTTTCATTGATTAATAATAGACAAAAATCATGAAAATAAAAGAATAACTAATGAAACAAATATAGTCTTATAAGATCATAGACAATACAATTTGTACATAGAAATTAATTCTGTGAAAATGGACTGGACTTCAAACCATATTCTCTTTTATATTCTCACCTGATGTGGGCCAAAATATGATAGCATTTCATGATCCCAATACTTTTAAACATTAACTGTGTCTACTTATGTACTAACCCAAAATGATATATTGTATTTTCCTTGTATTTTTAAAAAACACTAATAACCCATTGGGATAACTTCATGCAAAGTAACTAATTTTGGAGGTATCTCTAAATATCTATGTTTATCTACCCTGGATATTCATATGTATTTATGTTTACCTTTGAATATAATTAACTTATTTATGAAATCATGAAATTGTTTCCAGCTTGTTCTAGAGTTTTTTAACCTGCTCATAGCAATCTGAGATTTTTGAAAATATATGTAGACACTTAAAATTGTCTTTAAGGCATTTAATATTTTTAAATCAATCCAAAAGTTCATAGTATTTTGTTCAGGTATAGGAGAATTCTAACATTGGTCTAAAAGACCAGGAACAATTTTTTTTTCCCCTTAGACTTCCAAAATTTACTTTTGTATCCTCCGGATATTAATGGAAATAAAATATGATAGAATGTTTCCCACAGATGGTTAATTCAATATTTACTACAGAAAGAACTTTGTTTTTAAAAAATTCACACAATGAAATGAGCTTTTGGTATATTTAATCTAATATATTTTTAATTGGTAGACAAAAGATACATAAGAATGAGTTCACTTAATTTTGTTTTTATGTTGAAAAAAATTAAATTACATATAAGATCATACTGCTACTGAATTTAAAAGTTTAGTCATATTCTATTCTATCAGACAAAATACATACTAGTAGCTAGAAAAAAAAAAAACAGACTTAGTTTTATTCAGATCACATAGCACTTACTTTAATTGGCCCTTAATAAGCTTGGTTTAACTGGGATTTAAAGGAAGAACAGTGGTCATTAACATTAGCCAGATTAAGACTCTGTTAATTACCATTGAAAGATAAAGTAATATGCAAAAAGGTCTAAAATATTCCCATACTTACAAACCGAAAAGAAATGTGAACTTTTTAAATAAAAGGGTATATTTTTATATGAAGTTTAAATAGTGATTTTATATTCATATAGATAATAAGCAATAAATATTTATCAATCCCTACTTCAAATTTATTATAACTAAAACTTTTTTGACATCTTATTATAAACATAATTTTTAAAATCAGGCATGCAGAGTATTACCTTTTTCTCGTATCTGTTAAATAGAACTGTTCACAATAAAAATAGCTTTATCATATATTCATTTCAAAATTTTTATTTCTCCTTAATTTTGAGGACCTTAGAATTCTATTCCTATTAAAACCATGTTTTTCTCTTTTAATCTACTATAGCACAGTGCCTGATCCATAGCAGGCATTTCATAAATGCTTGGTGACTTGATGTTTAATGTTATATTTAGTGCCACTTTAGAGTAGCAGCATAGCATAGTGGATTTTAAAAAATAATGAAACAAACCACCTCTAGTAGCAGGAAGAACTGGGTACAGAAGTAGTTTCTGATTCTATCCATGTGACCTTCTGCTGTCTATGGAACTCTAAGAATATAAGGTACAAAGTCTTCATGGATAAAGTTAGTTTACTCTTTGGGAATTCTTTATACCACTAAAACCATGTCTAGCTTAAAAAATTCTTTTAGTTTGTCAGATGTATCATTGGCATCCATACTGATGATCCACATTTATGAATATGCTGATTAAATTTCTTAATGTACCTGGCAGTCAGGAAATTTGAGTTCTAGTCTTAGCTCTGTGAGCAAGTTTGGAAGATTTGGAACATTATTAAGAACTGAATAAGTGAATAAATGTGGTGACCTTAGGCAAATCATTTGTGATAGAATGATTAAAAGAATTGAGGTATTTTGTTTGGATAAGAGAAGGCTATAAAAACTAAGTATTTGAAACACTCTTGTCATGTGAAATAGGGATTACATTAGATCTACTTGGTCCCAATAGGATAGAAACAAGAGTGGTGAGTGGAAGTTCCTAAGAGGAAAATTGAAATTTGATATTAGCAAAATAATTCCCAACAATTAAAATGAGTGAAGAATGAAATGGATTGTCTCAGAAGGCAGCATGTTTCCTCTCACTAGAGGTCTTCAAAGAAAAGCTGGCTGACCATTTGCTTGATATATTACAATAAAGATTATTTGGGGGGACTTTGATTGAACCAGATGGCCATTGAGGAGCTTTTCATTATTAAAATTCTGTGGTATTATTTTTTTAAGATTCAGATTGCTCATTTATAAAATGAAGACATTGTTCTACATTATCTAGATATCCCTTCATGTTTAAGATTCCATGAGAGCCTTGTTTTTGAAATTTCATGCATCAAAAATAGCTCACTGGCTAGGGGAGAGGTAAATGTTTTCAGAGCAGAAGGTATAGTAAAAACAAAAGATTTCCATAAAATTTTATTTTTAAAATATTCCATGTAAATAGTGATAAAACTACATAATAGTAATTTCATAAAAAAAAGATTCTAGAGTACCTTAAGATCATAATAAGTTAAATACTTTATCTTTAAGAGCTAATCTTAGCTAAAACTATAGAATAGGCAATGATCATATGATCTTCTTTTGGTTTCTCATTTTCATCTACTTGGAATTTATTTCCTCCCATAATAATGGCAGCTGTAATTTCTATAGTGTATTCAATTTTGCTGAGTGTGTAGAAAATTTTTCATTTTATTCTCATAACAATCTTGGAGTTAGGTCCCATTTTACAGATTAAAGAAATGTGGGTAGCCAGAGATTTGCCCAAAGTCACAGAGATAGTACATATTTAAGAATAGATTTAAATCCAGGTCCTCCTGACTCCAAATATAGCACTCTATCCAGTATAATGCTCCGTAGTTGAAACTGTTTTATTTTCATTTTAGATAGCTTTTTGTTGGCAATAAGTCTACCTAACTTAAAGTAACCTTGGTGGCATTTGAATCTATATAGATGATTCCTCAAAAGCAATGTTATCAAAAGTAATTAATACCCTCAGTGGAATTACAGGATCATGGTTAGGTAGTTTACAAGTTATATGTAGACATAGGTATCTTTCTGAAGTTCTCAAATCACCACAATCAGTTATCAACTACTCCATGTATATGTGAGATAAACTATATATCTCTTTAGAAGAAATGAGCTTAGAATGCTCAGAAATTTCATTCAAAAGAATGTCATGCCACCTAATCAATATGTTGATAGATTGATTCTATTATAGAAATACTATAGTACTATAGTATTCAGTTAATTCAGTTAATATTTTCCTGTATATATATATATATATATATATATATATATATATATATATATATATTGCCAAGGCAATTGGGGTTAAGTGACTTGATCACATAGCTAGGAAGTGTTAAGTGTCTGAGACCAGATTTGAACTCAGGTCCTCCTGACTTCAGGGTTGGTGCTGTATCCACTGCACCACCTAACTGCCCATAGTAATAGTATTTTTGACCAAATGCTATAAATGAATTATTTTTGTTTCTTCACAATTTTAAAAATAAAACAACTTCAAACTATGTTCTTTGTTTTATAAACTAAGAAATGTAAGTCTTAGAAGTTTAAGATTTTCATGTGCATGAAAAACTCATCAATGATGTAGAGAATTGAAAATTTGTTTTCTTGTTTGTTTGGTCTTGATTTAGATATTTAAAAAAAAGTAAATTTACTGAACAACTCATAGAATGTGACTAGTTATGATCTAAGTCATGATATGATACAAGCAAACAAATGATAATTTTTAGAAAAAAAAAAGAGAAAGGAAGAAAAAAGGAGGGGGAGAGAAAGAGGACAAGAAAGAGAATTCAGAGAAAGATAGAGAAAGAAGAACAGAAAAAAAAGAAAAGGAGAAGAGGGTGAAGTGGGGACATAGGTGGGATGGATAAGAGGGACAGTTTTTGATGAATTCCATCTAAAAGAATACAAAATTTGCAAAGTGTTATGCAAGTAATTAATTATGCCTAATTAGTTTAGTGCTTATAAAATTAGAAATTTTTGTGAAACTGTTAGTACCCAATTCATCAACTTTTATCTATTCTATTTTCTTACTTATTAATGATATGATACCCTATTGAAAAATCTCTACAATGTTAGTTGTTATCCCTTAATTTTTCCTGTTAGTGATGATGTTAATCACTTCTCTCCATTTAAAGACTAATAATATAACCACAAGGTACCTGAGGATTTTCTTTGAAATTGAATCCTAAATTTCACCTTAAAAAAAAGAGAAAATGATAATAAAATTAATTATAGTCTTATTTTTACTCCCTTTGCAAATAGAAAAAATTGCCAAAAGTAAAATGAAAATTCTAATTTAAAATTGTATTTAAGATTGCTTGTTTAGAAACTAAAACATGATTCCAACATGTGAAATAATATTTCTTAGAATAAGGACTCTAATAATGAATTAACTTTATTTCAAAAGATTGAATATTTTTTTTTGATAGCTGGGAGGTAATTATAACCAAGGAGTCATATCTTGGAAAGAGACTTTTCAAGACTGATTAATCCTAGATGATGTTATGATGTGACCACTAGTCTTAAAATATTTTAAATCCTTGAGAGGAGGTAATGTCACAGAATTTCAAAATATTAAAGTGATAAAGGTTTTTAGAAATCTAATCTGTCTTCTAAGCAACTTAATCTAATTAATCATTAAGCACTTAAGTGCCCACAAAGTATTAGGCATTGTACTAGATACAATTCAAAGAAAATTCATTTCTTTATTCATTTACTTATTCATCATTTATTTTCTTATTTATTTACTCATCCATTCTCTATTTTGCTGAGCAAACTAAATGTGGCATTCTCTTCTCTTACTTCCCTTAAACACTTTAATGAGGAAAAGAAAAAAAGAAAAAAAAGGAGTTTTGTACAAATTAAATATTAAAGCAAGATAAATTCCTATATTGGCTATGTCCTAAAAATATGTTTTATTGCACCCTGAGTCTATAACCTCTCTGTCAGGAGATGATGTTTCAGCATTGGTAATGTGATGTTATTGGTGATTATTGTATTTGCTCTGGATTCAAAAGTTTTTAAAGTTAAAACCCAAACTTCTTAAAGACAATGTCTTTTTTTTCTATGTTCCAATTCATAGACTTCATATAATAATGGTAATATGCTGAATGTCTACTAGATGTTGAACTAAGCAAAGATCACAGATATAAAGAACAGTTCTTATGAAGGAGAAATAGAGATAAGAGAAGTAAATAATAATTTAAATAGAAACAACCTCATATTTATCAAACTAGATCCCATCTATATTAACAAATATTACGTTTCCATCATACTCACTACAATGGCTTTCCCTTAGCATTTTTATTCAAAATTTCTCTATTTGATTATAATCCCCTTGAGGGAAGAGATTGTCTACTCTTTTGTATTTTTATTTCCAGTGCCTTGCATATAGTAATCCCTTAATAAAATATTTTTTCATTGATTTATTCATTTATTCAGTTATGTTCATGGATAGGCTTAATAATTGACCATCAAGATTAGTAATTACAGACAGCTTGGTCTTTCTTCTTTTCTTTTTCTTCCTCTTCCATTTTTGTTCTTTGCAAAAAAGGTACATAGAAACCCAACAGAAAAAAAAAGGGATAAGAAAAGGAAAGATAACCATTTTATTATTAGCCTCATTGCTTGATTTCACTTAGACCAACTTTTAAATTCCTAATATTGTAATTTTCATGAATATTCAATAATGCTCCTTCATCTACTGACAAAACTATCCATTTACTTTTCAAATGAGTGTTTTATTAAATTTTTTTCAAAAATTATTTCTATATGTAGCTAAAAGTGTTCCTTTTCCAATGTAACCTCACATTCTATATGTCTTCTCTCCACTGGAATGTGAGTTCCTTTAGAGAGGAAATTATCTTACTTTTTTCTTTCTATCTCCAAGCTTGGCACAGTGATTTGCCTAAGCTTTGCACTTAATATTTCCATTCATAGCAGAAAAAGTGATGAATTTGGAGTCAAGAGATCTAGGTGGATTTGATTCTAGCCTCAGATGCTTATTAGTTACGTAATCAAGGACTTAGTCTGTTTTGTTACCTATATAATGGGGGTGATAGTGCTTGAATAACCTGCCTCAAAATGTTTTTGGAATGAAAGCACTTGAAAGAACTAAATAAATGAGTTATCATTATACCTTCTATAATGGTGAATCTTACTAATAGTTTTTATATAATCCTTCAAGTTTTGTAAATGGTTCCATATGTTAATTCATTTGATTCTTACAACTATCTCTGTGAAGAAGGTGCTAAGATTATCCCAATTCTACAGATGTGAAAACTGAGATAAACAGAGGGTAAATATGTGTCTTAGGCTGATTTAGAACTTGGGTTTTCCTCATTTCAAGCCAGATGCTTTATGTGTTGAATCATTTAGCTGCTAATTGATTATCACTTTCAGTTTAATACTCAAAAAAATTCTTAGATCATTACAAATTCAAAATTTAGTGTTCTATCATCTTGGTTTCTTTAACCTTCTGCACTGATTTTGCTGTGATTTAGAATACTGAGATTAATAAGGGTGAATAGATAGGCAGACCTTGTATTAATGTGAATAGCACTTTGATAAACTATATATAACAGTTCACTAGACTGGGAATAAGGACAGCTAGTTATGGGTCTGCTATAAACTGCTTTTGTGACCTTGGACAAGTGACTGAGTGTTCCTTCCTGGCTTCATTATCCTTATCTGTAAAAAATGAAGATGCTCATCCAGCTCTATAAGTCTATAATTCTAGGGTGATTAGTGTTAAGAAATGTTGACTTAAAAAATTATATTAAAAAAATCTATTTTAAGGTCTGTCTTTAATAGTCAAAAAGCACCTTAGTTATGGTACTGAATTATATAGATAGATAAGTGGGGTTTTTTTTATGTCAGAGACAAGGTGTGAAATCAGTGTTTTTAATCAATAATAGAATTTAGTGTGGAAAGGGCCCTCAAAAGTCCAAAGAGATTATGTGAGTGGTCTAATAATAATCATACAAGTAGAAAATGAAAGAATCAGGACTAAAAAAAAGGCTAGTGACTTCCCTCCCACTGTTATTAGCATTGTCACATTTCCTTCTTATAATTCAGAAAACTAAACAAAATTAACAAATGGAAATATAATGAAAATAGTCTTACCTTTATTACTTTTATTTTCTCTTTGTCCTGCCTAATAATTCATTTTTATTTTTTAAACACCTGCTTTTTTATGCATCACTCCTCAAGTGATCTCACCTACAGTAACATTTATCTTCTATATTTGAGTTGTTGTTCTATGCAGTATGTTCTTTGGAGTTATACTATAAACTCTTTGTGGCAGGGACCTTGTATTTTTATATGCTCTATAAAGCACCATGCATACCTAGGGCATTTTATGAATAATAATAAAAAAGAAGCAAGAAAGCTTCCATCAGCAGGGTTTTACTTTGCATGTGAATTTAAGGATGAATTCATGCCATTATACATATTTCTGTTTCCAAAAAAAACCAAAAAACCTCACTAATTTACCTAAATTATAAATTTTAAATATGGTGAAAACATGGTATACTAACCCAGAAAATTCACTCTGCAAAGAAGTAAATGGAACAATACTATTTGCTTGATTTTTGCCCATTTCAAAAATTGCCAAGTCTGACATGTGGTTCATAAAATCAAACATTTCCTAACACAGCTGTGCATGAGGAAATGAAATACTGCAGGTATAAGAAACCACCTGTTTGCCAGTACAGGAGTTGAGAAATGATAAACAATAGATTTTATACTTATCCTTTTGCTAAGGTCTGTTATGCTTTGGGTGCATAGAACTTCCATTTCTCAATCATGAGTTTTGCATATGAATTGAAAGAGGAATAATCCTCTAGATGATTCATTGATAAAAACAACTGTTTTTTTTTTTCTATTCAGTGTACAAAATGATATTGAACAAAACTGCCAAAGACAACTTTGCAACCAATTTAATCTTAAGAACCCAAATTATAACCTACCAAAAAATTCTTATTTACTTTAAATCTTCTCTTTTTCCATCTTAGTTTAGCTTTCAAAACTCACGTAGATTTTACAATGTTTTCCCTTGATGAAGAGAAAGCCTGAAATATGCCATAAATCATACTGAGCTATCAGAAAAATTCAAATTGCTGTAAGCACAAGAGCCAAGGGAGCTCTTACTACACTGCCTGAACCATAATGCAACATTCTGAAAGATCATTGCATTATAATCTCATTGTGACTGTGCTTTGACTTGTGTTGAGGGGTTCAGATATCAAAGAGAGAAGAAAGACATTGTCAATTTAGTATCTTTTTTCTCACTTTTGCATTAAAAAAATTATTGAAAAAGTTATATTAGCCAATATAAAATATTTTTAGACTAGAAGACTCTTTGAAAGTTTTCTTGGTCCTCAAAGATATCAAGCATCTTTTGTATGAGCAGTCCTAAAATCAGACAGGTCATTTAATTTAATTTAACTTTTCTCTCAGCTTTACATTTTGGACAGCTGTTAAAATATTCATTACCTCTTGATTTTTTCTAAACTTTCACAAAGAGTTGGAATGATTATGGTCTCTAGAAGTGTTCTCTAGGGAGTGAAATGATGAAATGGGAAGAATAAGTGAATAATTTTTATATTTGATACAATAGTGAATTCCATTTCTGCAACATTGAACATCTTGCAGTTTCATATCACAGAAGAAAGCTATCAGTGTGTTATGCACATTTAAGATTCAGGTCAGTCTGGATAATAAAAGGTGAGATGCTGTAGGGAATGTTTTTAAGGATAAAGCTGAATATTTTAATCTTATATACTTATAAAGTCATATATCTTGTACACAATAGGTGCTTAAGATTTGCTGGCTAATTAGAGAACAAATGCAAAACCATACTTTCATTAATGAGCTAAAAGGAATTTAGTCTTTACTTTGTCATCATTGTATATTTACATTTTATATCATATTGCCCATTTGTTTGGAAGATTCCATATCAGTGAATTGTGAATCAGGGTGTTAATCATGGGATGTCTTCTCATTTCAACTACCTATATTGTAAACCACGGACCACCACCTTACCTTTCCATACTGTATCTTTCCCTTGCTTAATTTTTTACTCTTTGCTTTTCTTTTACTACAAAATATACATGTTTAAATGTATATATTATTACATGGCATATGCCTAATGTACTAATATACTAATAAACTAGCATTAATTTATTTCTTATTCCATGATGGGTAAACACATTTTTAATTTTTTAGCCAAAATGAACATTATTTTATTACATTTTTTTTTTAAATTTCAGGAATACTTCAGTTGAAAGAATGTCTTTTTATCTTGAAAAATGTGTTGACATTATTTCAGTTCTTCACCTTTTTAGTCAGAATAAAAGCAGCATGCTTCTTTATTTGCAATCAATGCACAGCAATTAGAAAGCCATTAATGCGATGGCATTTGACATTAAATAGACACAATTGTACAGAGCAGAAGAAGATGGCATTTTAAAAGTTTCACTCTGGCATTAGTCCCTTTACTTGCAAAATTAGTCCATTCAATATAAATGTTTTGGATGAGTTTTGTAAATAAATATGTACCCACATATATTTATGGTTATTATTTAGTCAAAGTATTTAGTCTTTTAATCATTATGAGTTTTTGTTTTTGTTTGTTTAATTTTAGCTTTTTGTAAAAATATTTTACCAAATGTAGTTTTTAGGGAACACTTAAGTGGTATAGCAAATAAAGACATGAATAGACCTAGTCAAGAAGACTTCTCCTGGAGTTCAAATCTGGCCATAGATACTTATTAACTGTGTGATCCTGGACAAGTCACTTAACACTTTGTCCCTGTTTCCTCATTTATTTTTGTCTACAGAAGACAATGACAAACTACTCCATATCTGTGCCAAGAAAAACCCAAATGACATCACAAAGAATGTGGAATGATGGAACAAAAACATTTTAGTAGAAGGGCAAAAGAGGAAAAAATACCATTTTTGGTAGTTGTTTTTAGGGTTATTCATACAGTTTGTTTTTTGTTTCTTCTGGGAATAGTGAAAAGCATAGATTAGATTGAATCTGAGTTCAAATTTTCCCTCTAATGGCAAAAACTTTTATTGTGATCTTAAGCAAATCACTCAACTCTCTTTGCCCTCCAGTTTGCTTATCTCTAGGACAATGGAGTGGACCAGATGATCTCTGAAGTACCCTTCAATTCTAGAGTTATAATCCTGTGACCTGATGTCACATGCTGTTCATAATTTTTTACTAATCAAACAGAACAGTAGCAATTTGTTTTGAATGTTATCTATAAAATGCTTCTTCATAATAAATTTCTTATCCAGTTAAGAAAAAAAGACCTTGGTTCTTTCCTTCACCCCTCCCCTTTAACTTGATAATTACTGCTGATGCCCTCTTTTTATATTTTTTGTTGCTTGGAGAGAACTATGGGTTTAAGGAGCACAAACTGTAGCAAACAGACAAATCAAACAAAATACCCTTTATTTGATACTATTGTGCCTTAAATATCATCTTATATCTCTCCTTCCCTTCCTCAATAAACTTGAGAAAGCAGACCACATTTCTTGCTTCCATTTCCCCTTACCTCATTCTGCTAACCACTTTTTAATATGGTTTCAGATCTTTCCATACAATTGAAACTTCCTTCTCCAGTTACCAAAGATCACTTAATTGTCAATCAGGACACTATTTTCTTATTCTTCATTCTGCTAGTCTTCTCCAACATCGTTCACATTCTAGGTCACTATCACTTGTATAGTAACCTCTCTGAATTTGGATAACACTTTTCTCTCTAGATTCTCTTTTGGTTTAACCACTCCTCAGTTGTCTTTGCTGGTTCCTTATCCACATCACGCCCTTTTTCTAATGAAAGTTCACCAAGACTCTATCTGAAAGTTTATTCTTATTCACCATATATTATCTCACTTAATCTCTTTGGCTACCACTGGTTCAATAGTCATCTCTACATAGATGATTCCCAGAGACTTTGAGTCTTTCTCTTCTGAATTATCAAGAGTCTCACATAAAGGAAAAAAAAAAATGTCATTCGATGTCTTGATTTCCTAGATGTTTGAAATTTATTAAGTCCAAAATAGGATTCATTCTGTCCACTCTTCCCATTTCACAAACTCTATCAAGGGTATCACTATCATCCCAGTCCCCCAGACTTATAGTCTTGGTGTTATCCTCAGTTTCTCAATCTCAATCACCCCACATATCTAATTTTTTGCATAATCTTTCCATGTTTACTTTTACAGCGTCTCTCATTTATAACTCCTTCACTCTACTCACAAAGTCCACCATCTTAGTTCAGGTCCTCATGTCTCATGATTTTCTATTCATGCCTTATAATTTGTCTCTTGCCTCAAGTCTCTTCACTCTCATCCAGATTCAACTTTCTCTTAACTGTTAGTGATTTTCCTAAAGGTTAAGTCTTATTATGTCCAGCTACCCTACTCAATAAAGTCCATTTGCTCCCTATTACCTCAGGGGTCAAGTTTAAAGTCCTCTGTTCAGTTTTTAAAGTTTTTTTTTAATTACTTTTCCCTTCTTACTTTCCAGTTGTTTTTTTGTTTATTTGTTTGTTTGTTTGTTTGTTTTAATACTTTAATTTTCACCATACACTCTATGTTCCAACCCCATTGGCCTATTTGTAGTTTCTCAAAAATTTTCTATATTCTGTCTCCATGCATTTGTACTGGCTGTCTCCCATGCCTAGAATGTTTTGACCCCCTCACTTCCATCTCAGTTTCTCTCTTGTTTTACAATTCTCAATTCCTACCATTTACAGGTTCCCCCTCCCCCCAGTTGTTACACTTTTCCCTCTCAGATTAATTCTTATTTACTCTTTATTTATCTTGTCTCTAATTAATTATAAACATGTCATCTCTCTCATGTGAATATATGGTTTTCTGTTTCTTGAGGGTACTATCTATATCTATCTATCTGTCTGTCTATCATCTATCTAGCAATCATCTTTTTTTTTTAACTTTCTTTGTATCTCCAGCAGCCAACAACATAATGCTTAATAAACACTTGTTGCCTAATTAATTTTATCATAAATGAATGAGAGACACCAGCTCAGACTGGACTTTGTCCTGCTCTCTACTGTTTTTCTGCAGGTGTAGGTTATACCTCATGCTTCGAACATATTCCTATCATTTTGTTATAGTTGAAATTCTTTTCTTTCAATGCCCAGCTCAGGTGCTTCCTCCTACTGATTCCCCAACTCAATGAGATAACCCTTCCTACAAAGTGTTTCTAGATATTTTGGATTTCTCTTTTTTTCTCATCACATTATCACATTATAATTTGGTACATAAACCTCAATATGTTGTATTCTTGAAGATAAGGCAGTGTTTCTCCAAATTAAAAAAAAAAAAAAAAAGACTGATGTTTAACAAGTATTTGTGTTGAATTGAACATTTTTTTTTGTTTGTTGTACTAAATATTATCAATACCTGAGCCTATCGAGTTGTCTAGTTTTTAAAAGCCCCCATTCCATGATGTGTCTTGGAGCTGAATTTTTAAAGTTAAAAAAAAGTAAAGTGATTTTCACAATTATTATGTGATTATTGATGACAAAATTCCTCACATGAAAGTATTTCTTGCTTTTAAGATTCTGAAAAGCAATTATAGGGTCCCCACCCCTTATTGATACCAGGCGCCTTTAAGAAAGAATTTATTTTGATATTTTAGAATGACAATGATTATTCATTATACAATCTCAGTAAGTCTCAGCTTAATAGTGATGGTATAGAAACACATAATAATTTATACAGATCAATAATGAACCTGTAGATTTGAATAAGAATTGGAAATTTGGCTTTTATTTTAATATTAAATAGAAGAAATGCACACTAAGGATTAAATTAGAATACTGTGCAGAAGTTATGCAGGTGAATATTTTGTGTTATTGCAGGTATGAAAATATAGTCTGAATAAATCTTTGAGAAGTGCTTTCAAAAAAAAAGTAAAATTATTTGGTATAATGTGCCCTTATGTTTATTTTAATTTTAATATGAAAGAAATGATCATCCTATTTTCTATGGAAAAGGTATAAAAGTACAACCACAAACCACTTGAAAGAATTCCTTTGTTCCCAATCACATGAGTGTTGTTAGAACAAAATTTTACCACCTGCCAGAGGCTTTAAAAATCAAATCAAAAGGCTTACTGCTTCAAAATTCTAAAACTAGAGGTAGGCTTGCTGGATGAGAAAGCAAAATAACTGGATAGTTCCTATAATACATTCACAGAGTTTATTGTACAGTAGAATTGATAGATGTGCTGCTGTCTTTCACTGGAGAATGCTTCATAAATGAAAATGAAGTGTTTAAGCTATGAATGGTAACACCTGAAAAATAAATTCTGATCATTGATATCTCAAAATGGAAAATAAAATCCTGTATACATTTGAAAAATTTAGAATGGGGTGCTCTCAGTATTAAGCCACTTTTTTAATGAAGAAAAAAGGGGAAAGAGAGGAGGGTATTTGCCACAGTAGTTTAAAAAAAAAAATCAGTGCTGGTATGCTTCATTAACTGTTTGCATACAAGACAAAAGTGCTTTCTGATGAAGTGTAAAACCAACTTGGGACCAATTTTCCACCACATAAATTCAACATTCATTCTATATTCTGATATCTTTGAAATTCTGAAGGACCAGGGCAGTTTTTCTTATCTGTCTTTTATCAGTAATCACTTGCAATCATTCCATTTTATATCTTCCACTCAGTGAAAATCAAGTGGTGATGGACATTTGAAAGAATTTTCATTTTTTGGTGATTCTATTCATAGGTTAGATAGATTTATTAACAAAATAGAAGAAAATAATTAATATAAAAAGGTAATATATACTAAAGTTGTTATCATTGTTTGTCAGTAGTTATTAAATATGTCAGTAAGTTCTAAAAAATTACTCCAATTTTAATCACTTGAAAGAGGTGTTGAATGAAAGAAAAAGCATTTACTAAATATATATTTCCAGTGGGTCAAGCACTGAACTCAGTGCTAGTGTTTCAAATTTAAAAAACAAAACAAACAAACAAAAAAAAAAGGTCAGATACCATCCTTGCCTCAAGGAATTTGTATTCTAAGGAAAAGGTGATCTGAAAGGATTTTGTTTGTTGGGGGATGGAGTGTTAGGATACTAAAAATAGCCTTAGGACAACTCTCCAATAGCTTTTATTGATGTTTTTATACATATACTTTATTTTTAATTTATGAAATAAAGCAAGAACTTCCATAGTATAGTAGAATTTTTTACAAAGATAATTGTACATGAAATTGCAGATTTATTATGTACAACTTGCTATTCCTTTTAAATATATAATAAAATTATCCTATAACTTTCCTTCATTTTCTTTTTTTTTCTTCTTTTCTTTCCTTCCTCTCTTCCTGCCTCCCTTCCTTCCATTTTTCCTTCCTTCTTTCTCTTTCTTTCTGGAATGGGTGAGCAGGAGAGGATAATTGCAAGAATGTTGTGGTAGAATGTTCATGCTTAGCTAGAATCAAGTTCACCAATTAGAATGGCCTAAGGGTAGAAATTCCTGAGCTGAAGGGATAATTCCCTGGAAGAAATCTATCCCTCTGTGGCTTATGGGCTCTCCCATCTAATTTATTTATACATGTTATGTATTTTCTTATCTATATTCATATTATTTCCCTCCCTCCAAAAGAATTTAAGCTTTTTGAGTTATTTTTAATGTTCAGGTCTACATATGTCATCTTCATCCTTAGTCATTTCCAGTAGCTATTTATCATCTCCAGGATCAAACATAAATCCTGTTTGTCTTCAAAGCTATTTACACTTTAGCCTCATATCCCCCTAGCTTTCCAGGCTTTCTATACCTTACACCCCAGTCATGTCTTCTTCCATTGAGTGATACTGGTCTCCTTGTACAAGACACTCTATTTCTTGGTTCCATATATTGTTATGATGTAGCTGAGCTCTAAAATATTGTGTGGGGTTGGAACACAAGGTCATACATTATAGATTTAGGGATAGAAGCAACCACAGAAGTCTAGTCCGATACTCTTTTATTGAAGATTAAAAGAATAAAATTTCCAGAGAGGACAAATTTAAGTTCCAGGAAGCAGACAGAGGTACTTTTAAGTAGCAGAACTAGGAATCCTACGAAATTGGAAAACCAGAGGTTTCAAATGGCTAATTTCAAAAGTTCCTCATAAAGCTGGCATAGGGGAGGCATTTTTCTGGTTACAACAATACCATCTACTAAAGTGTGCAGATTATGATTTATGTCAACATAGGACATACATAGAAAAAAAAATTACAGGTGCTTAAAGGTTTTTTCTTGGGGGGGGGAATCATCTCATCTTGTATTGACATATTTTGGCATAAAATTTTGCATTAGAAAGAGTAGCAAACATCAAGCTTCAGGGCACTGTTACAATCCTATTCTGCTCTGTGTCTCTGTAATTTTGGCAAGTCATATGATCTCCCTGGGCCTCAGTGATCTCGTTTGGTTTAAAAAAATCAATACATTCAATCTATAATTTTATGAATTACAATATGGACTTTACAAAAGAGATTATTGAAATTATTGATAAAGAGAGCAAGAATCATTGTTGTGGGTTATTATGTAGTGGAGCTGGCAATGTGCCCTTTTAAAGGATTTGCAAATAAGATTCCTTCTATTTAATTGAAGTACATAAAAAAGATTAGGTCTGCTTTACAAACTTATGACAATGAGGACCCCATAACGTTATGGAAAATAGTGGTGAATGTCACTCAGATAACACTTTAATGTGGAAAAATGACATGCTAATTTTTTTTTCTTTAGAGGTTCTAAAATATTTCACCAACAAAATATAAAATGACTTAGAGGAAAGCCAGTAATCATAATGATGGTAAGAAAAAAACTGGATTATAGGGATTTATGCATACATTTTTGAGATAAAACTTTTTACTCAAAGGATTGGATATGTTCAAGAAGTAATGTATAGGGCAAAGTCAGATCCTTAAGAACCATTATTTCTGTTCCCATTTAGGTTGAACTGAAACTATAGCAATCGACAATTTTCCATGTAAAGGGGGTTATTTTTCTGAGAAGAAATATTAGTTTATAATTAATTTATAAAGTCTATTCTGAAAATTAATTCCACTCAACAGCAAATCTTTTTATTAAGCAAATTATCCTTTCCATAAAGTACAAACATACTCCCATTCAACTTTACTTTTTGCCCTAAAACTTAGGAAAATACTCCTTGATTTTGGAACATCTTAAATTACCTCTTTTCAAAAAGTAAACCAAATATCATGATATTATGGGAATTTCCTTAATCCAATTCATGGAACTAATCCAAAATTGTATGTGCTGATGGAATTAGTATTCATTCTGAAACTTTTAATTGTGACAGTTTGTGGCTAAATATTCTTTGCTTGAAAGAAAAACAATTGCTGATTAGGATTAGTTCTATCAGAACTATTTATGAAGGTACTTACTCTCTGTATGACTTTGAACAAGTTACTTAATCATTCTGTGTCTCAGTTTCCTCATCTGCAAAATAAGGGATTTGGACTAAATGACATCCAAGATAATTTCAGATTCTAGCTTTATATATATTTATATAATGTAATGGAGCAATGGCTGTTTGGCTTATTACTTCCATGCTTTTTATTTAAATGAATATTTTGCCTACATTGTCATTAAAATTACACAAAATATGTAAAGAACCTTTCACCTTTTGAATTTCTACTTGTTGACTAATAAGAGCAAAATATATTTTAAAATGTAATTCATTTCTTAAGGAAAATTTACCTAATCTTTTCAAGACATGCAAATATATGCAAAAACTATACATTGATCAACTAGGTGATCAATGTTCTTTGACTGAATCCAACTAAATTATGTTTAGTAAGATGTATCATTAAAGTACAATATGTGTATGCTAGATCTATGGAAAATAATTTTTGCCATTTTCACAAATAAAGTATGTCAAAAAATTCTGATCTTTGTCACTATTTTTTTTTAAAGTACTCAAGTAGTTTCTATACAGTCAACAAGCAGGGGGTGTTAAGCTCAGGTAAGTGCCCACTGTGTGGCTGTACAATGCTAAACCTTAGGGGTAAAAAAAGAAGGCAAAAGACAGTCTCTGCTTTCATGAAACAAATATGTACAAACATCTAGAATAAAGGGAAGATAATAATAGAGGGAAAATACTAGTTTTAAGGAGGATGAAGAAAGTTTTCTCATAGAAGATGTAATTTTAACAGTTACTTGAAGGAAATAAAGGAATCCAGAAGGCAGAAATGAGGAGGAAGGATTCCAATTTGGGGACAGGTAGTATCATTTACAGAATAAGGAGGTGCTTCTGTTGATATAACAGGAAGGACACCAATGACGCTGAATTGTATAGTGACTGGGGACTGGGAAGTAAGATGTAAAAAGACTGAAAATATATAAGGTGTCAGATTGTGAAGGTTTTGAATGACAAAGCATTTTATTTTATTTTGGAAGTGATAGGTAGTTTGTCGAAGGAAAGGAGGTGACATTGTCAGAATTTCATTTTTCAAAGATTAATTTGACAGCTGAGTGGAGGATGGAGTGGAATGGGAAGAAATTTGAGACAAGGAGACCAATCAGCAAAATAACGTAATTATCCAGGTTTGAAGTGATAGGGAAGTGTCTCAGAAGAGAGAGAAAAAAAGGGCAATATCAACCAATGCTGGATAGAAAGGGATAAAACAGGAATAAGATATAAGGAGGGAGGATAAAGTTTCCTTTTTTGTAATACCTTTTTATTTTTCAAAATACATGCAAAAATAGTTTTCAATATTTATCCTGGCAAACCATTGTGTTTCATATTTTTCTCCCTCTCTTCCTCTTCCCCCTCCCCTAGACAGCAAGTAATCCAATGTAGTTTAACACAAGCAATTTTTCTAAACATGCTTCCAAATTTATCATGCTGCACAAGAAAAATCAGATCAAAAAGGAAAAAAAAAACCCAACAAACAAGCAAGCAAACAACAACAACAAAATGGTGCAAATACTATGTTGTGATCCACATTCAGTCGCTATAGTTTTCCCTCTGGATGCAGATGGTGCTCTCCGCACAAGTCTATTAGAATTGACCTGAATTACTTCATTGTTGAGAAGATCCAAGTCCACCACAGCTGATCATCACATAATCATGTTGTTGGTGTGTACAGTATTTTTTTGGTTCTACACACTTCACTTAGCATCAATTCATATAAATTTCTCCAGGACTTGATGAAATCATCCAGGATAAAGTTTCATACATAAAGAACTTTAGAAGGGATGAAGATTTTTGGGGAAAGATAATGAATTTCAGCTTTAAACAGAAGCAGGCCCTTAAATCCTTTAATGAATTTTTAAAAAAATGAACAATATGAATTGAATAAACAACAACAAAAAATTATGTATTAAACACTAAGCTAAATTCTGGGATTACAAATAGAAAAAAAATAGCTACAATAAAACAAAATGATACAATGCCTGTTTTTAAGGGGCTTATGATCTTATTTGATGGAAACAATACATTTCACCTGGATAATAGCTAGAAATTCCTAGGAGTCCTAAGAATTCACTGGCAGTGAGTATAGAAAATACTAATGATTCTTATGTGTGGCAATTGTTTGTCCTTCGTTTTTGAAGAGGACTAGGACATCAGGGAGGTGATGCCATGATATTCAAGTAATTTGAATTTAAGTGAGGGAGGGCTGCTTAACTTTCACCTCCAGAACCATCTGGATGACTGGAGATGGTCCTGGATGAAACTGGAGATCTGAGTCTTTTTAAGCTAAGGTCTAAAAGGTCTCATTTTGACTGAGGCCATACCCATTCAGTGATTAAGGCTAAGTAGCAAGGGAGGCAAAAAAATCTCTTCTTTCACTTAGTTCAAAAATGATTGCTATTTACATTCAATCTGAATCAATCAGGAACCAAACAATGACCAAATGGAGCTGGGCTTATTGGTGGCCAATTAGAATCTGAATGGTTTTGCTTTAAGTCTTGGTCTTTAAGAAAGAAATCTAGGGAGGCAGTTAGGTGGCACAGTGGTTAGAGCACCAGCCCTGAAGTCAGGAGGACCTGAGTTCAAATCTGGTCTCAGACACTTCCTAGCTGTGTGACCCTGGGCAAGTCACTTAACCCCAATTGCCTCAGCAAAAAGCAAAAAAAAAAAAAAAAAAAGGAAGAAAGAAAGAAATCTAGCCATTAAACTCCAAAATATCTTGGGAGGAGTTAGAGATGCAAAAAAGAAAAACAAATGCTTTTAAAATCATCTGTAGGTAAGAGTATAATATCCTATATGGACAGAGGGAGGAAAGGAAAGAAGGAAGGAAGGAAGAAGGGAGGGAGGAAGTCATGGTCCTCTTAGAGAATGAAGGACAAACAACATTGTGGCAATACATGAAAAGGTTATCTGGAACAGACCATTGATGGGTACATAGATTATAGAGGTAGATCAAATGATAAAGCCTGTGTACAATTATATAACTACACACAAGAACATGCAAAAACATTTAGTATATTCTAGGGGTATATATACATGCATATATATAATATACATATTTACATTTATACATGCACACACATATATATCTTTGAGATTTTCAGCATAATTCCCTCTCAAGATGAAAATGAATTACTGATTCTGAATGAGTCACTGATTACTGAAATGGATTTTAGGATCTCAGTTCATTGACAATTAATTCAGTTTTGTTCTATTTTAGAAGGAGAAAAAATGACTTCATAGGATAAAACACCTTTCAATCCCCTGAAAAAAATTAAATTATTTTTTAAATATTATTGGGGAAGAAGGGAGAGAATTATTATTTAATTCCATTATTAACCTTGGAGGAATAGGAATATTAAAGGGGAAAAAAATGACTGGAAACTACCTTCTTATTATGAGGGGAATTCTGCAGTTACTCTTAGAGTACTGGAAGTCTGGAGAAAGGCATTTTATCCCTAAAGTAAACATTGAAAGTGATCTACAACACAGGAGCTCAAAGTAGACTTTTAAAACTCATGGGGAGGTTTGGTCTATTTAGCTCAGTGAGATATACGATTTAAGAACTCAAAAAAGGATATGCCCTGTGGTGTGAGCACACTTACCACATTGTCAAATATGTCATTAAAATACTGCCTCCTACCCTAATTTCAGAGTAACTTGGATCTCAGTAGACTAGTATAGATTTAATCTTAGATTAATCATTGTACATGTTTAGTAAATTTTCCCTTATTTAATAGGAGTTAATTTGTTGTTTGAGTCTGTCTTTTCAATGAGGGGAGGAAAGAAAAATAAACCCTTCATGATGAGCTGCTACCATTTAAGCACTTACATTAAAGCAGTTTTGAATTTCTAAAGAAATATTTTACAAATGTTACCTGTTGAATTAGTTATTCATTTTATTTTTGCATATAAATGCATGTGTATATACACATATTTTAAAAATGTGAACAATGTAGATTTGGATAATAGTCTCTGAGGTATCATTCAATAAAAAAGAAATTAATGAAAATTATTTTTATTAGGAAGATTAATTTTTCATTTGCAACCCACTTTGGATATCAATTATGTGGAATAAGAGCTTAAATTAAAAAATTGTTGTCTATGATATTTATTTAAATCATATGATCATTGTGAACCTCCATGATACCCCAAAGTGGTAAAGTATTCTCCCCATTACATTAATAAATAATTATTAACTAATATAATTATTCTGGTCAGCACACAGTGATTGCTGAAAATCTTATTGACAGGGTTTTTCCATTTAACTGTGATATTGAAAAGATTTTCCCCCATTAAACAGGAGTCTTGATTAGCCATTGTTGTGGAATACCATATTCGTTGTTTTACTATGTGCACATTAAGCATGAGGACTTTTAGCACGTCTGAAGTAACATCTGCTCTGTCTTTTTGTTGCTGGGTTCATGGTATAATTAGCTCTATATTTCACCAAATACAATTTTGCTCCCATGGCGGACAGAGCAGCATGAAGAAAACATAAATAATTGCAGATTAGAGAAACAGAAGGCAAAGTGGGTGTAGATGGTTTTGATGAAAAAAGGGTTAAGGAGAATAGAAGGTCAAGTCATTATTAGGCAAAAAAAAAAAGAATGTAGTTAAAATTAGATATGGTCTTTGTAATTAAGTGAACAACAGTTTTGTTTTGTTTTTTCTTTTAGCATAATTTCTTTGGGCAAAATATTTTTAACACCTTCAAAGGATATTAATTAAATTGTGTTTATTTTTTTTTAAATTGGTCCTCTTCAAGGACAAACAACAATTTGTTTTAAAGTTTTGCACATCTTTGTATATGCACAACAAAATGTTATGCTTGAAGGAGAGAAAACCTAAGCCTATATAAATCAGTGTTTTCCTAAATTTCCCAGGGTGTAAAACACACACTTTCCTTGACAGTGCTATTTGGAAGCTGTTAGAGGTTTCAGAAGATTAGTATCACTTTCACAGACTCAAGGTAAGCTCAACGATGCTAAGCTAGCCAGATTTCTGCAACCCAATACTCTGTTCTTACTGTGCTTTCAATTAATCACTAGTAAAATAGATTTGCATGTCTATATCCAGAGTCCCCATTACATTTTTTGTAATTCACAATAACTCACTTTTATATAGCATTTCAAGGTTTACAAAGCACTTCATTCCCAACTACCCTTTAAAGAACGTGGTGCTAGCATTATGATCTCCATTTCACAGTTGAGGAAAATAAGGTTTATTAAAGATTTACTTAGAGCTAGGAAGTATTGGAGGCAGGTATTTAAAGTGAGGTCTACAAATTCTAAAGCCATTTGCTCTTCTCTTTATGTCATGTGACATATACATATTTTTCCCAAATTTTATTCTTTTTGGGGAAACCATTCATTTTTATATCACTCTAACACTGAAAAGGAAAAAAAAAACACAGCATGTAAATAAGAATCATAAATTGCTAAGTTTTAGAAGTGTGGTATATTTTGTTGGCTACCAACACAGCATATTGAATGCCTTCCTAGAATATGCTATAAGGATCAGTGAAAAAGCCTCCTTTATTGGGATAGGAAAGGTAATTTTCCTCTTCTTTTGCTTTTGGACTATAAATGATAAATTACTTGTTCAAGAGAAAATAAAGAATCAACTGTTTGCTGTTGGGCAATTGGCAGTAACCTTTTAAATAATATAATTAGAAAGTTATTTTCTGGAAAAAAAAGTGACAGGTTTCTATTCTTGCAGGTGCTAATCAAAATAGAATCAAAAAGTGAAGTTTTTTTTTTAAGTATTTCTACCTCCTCTTTGCATATAAGATATAAAACTAACAAATTACCTAGATGAATTTAAAATCACAATCCTGAAAACAGCAATAATTTTGACATAAATCATCACACAATTTTGTAGTTGGGCAATTTAAAAAAGAAAAATTGAAAATCAACATAAAACAAAAAATGAAGACAGGCTGTTATTGTGGGTTTTTTTTTTAATGAAAGTAACCCCAAAATATACCTTTAATAGCAGTACATTTCAGCTTTTGCAAAAAAAAATTTTGGGGAAATTTTTGGAATTCAGTTGCTATAAAGGTACTAGTCTTTAAAATAATGATGCTGAAAAAAAAAAAAAACTATCAAAATTTGACTCTCTGAATGAGAATTACCATAAACTACTTACTGGGTGGTTTCACAAATCCAGGGCAAATGACAGAGATAGAATACATAAGTATGGAGAAGATATCCTTCTAAGAACAACTGAGGAGTAAGGGAAGTCAAGAACACAAATTCAAACTACTTTACTCTGTGCCAATACTGTTGTGTAGCTAGGATGTAAAGAACATGAAACAGTCTCAACTTTTTGATAAATAAATTAAATGACATTGGTGTTTCAAGAGGGATATATATAATTAAAACCTAATTAATTGCCACTCAAGTCAGAATTCTGATATGTCAGATTGAAATTTACCTTGGCATAGGTAGGATCTGTTCAATACATTGATAGCATATGCAAATGAAAACTGAAGCTTAGTTGAAATAGCACTCCAAGACTATTCATGTATTAGTAACATCATTTAGTACAAAATGTGGGATGCCAAATATCAAATATTTAAAAAAAATTTTTCTTTCCAATTACACATAAGATTCTTTAAGATCTACAGTTTCTATCCATCTCATCATTCTATAATATACCTGAAAATTTTGTTTACCAGTATTCTATAACTCAGATTTTTTATTGATAGAATTTCTCTACTCAGCTCCCAACAAATACAATTTAAAAAAGACCTAGGCAATAATAAATAGAATTAATTCACGTTTTAATGCCCATTCATTCAGTGGACATAGTGTTAGTATAGAAATCATTTTTCACTGCTACATTTTTACTTATGCAGGCTGAATCTGCATTGTTGAGGTCAAACTAGATTAAAATATTTTGATGTTATGTATTTTAAAACTGTGAAACCAAACTTGTATTTTTAGATGTTCACAACTAATGGGGCTATCTAGATGACTGTTTCAGCCATATCCTATTTAATGTAGTTGTATAGGCTTGACCATAATTCTCATGTCTACATCATTGAAACTTCCAGAGAAAAACAATATTTCCATAGGTATTTTCACTTTTATTTCTTATTAACCTCAAGAATTCTGTGATTTGATACTTACATTGCAAATTGTAGGAAAAGACATTCTCCTACTCTTTACCCTCAATATATTTTGTCTTTTTATTCAAACCCACACTTACTTTGGATACCAATACAGTAAATTTTCTCTTTTTTGTGTCCATGCAAACAAATGTATTTTTATTTATAAAAGAATTTGAAATGAAGGATAACTGAAAGGTGTGCTAGCATGTGTGTATTAACACAGTTCTAAAAATTATTTATGCAATATATGTCTAATGTTCTATTGTTTAGGTTAAAGATAAACATTTTCCAATTTTTAAAGTGATTTTTCATTTCAAAATTATCTCGTGATGTATTTCTAGGGAATTGTTTCACTTACAGAAGTCGAGATTATTTTCTGCATCATATATCATAATATGTTCTTGGAAATACAGAACTTGATATACCTCATTTGATATCTCCAAATCCATCACTAACTATTTTTATTGGGGGCATATGAGAGTAGATTATTCTCACCATTATAAGTGATTACTTATTACTCAGGCTCTGTTTTCTCCTTAGTATATAACTCATTACAAAAGGATGGGACTCTACTTACTTATTTTCTACACCTAACCTGGCCTTTGTCAGGAATTAGAAAGGATTAAACAAATTCTGTCAATAATGATTGATGTCACATTTTGCCTTGTTTCAGACATTTTTATATTAGCATTATTTTTTTTCCTTTTCATCTCCTTATTTGTTCAGATTTAGTATTTAAAAGGAAAATTATTTAACTTTTAGAAAATCAAATATTTTATAAATTCATGGTAATGTAATTTTTAAAAATGACATGAAAAGCATAAGGATGGAAGAATTAAACACTAAGATTACCTGAATCATATACAAGATGAGAAAATGTTTAGGAGAGTATAAAGTCAACTCTGCTGATAGGAATATAGTGAATAAGAAGTAAATGTTACAGAGAAATGAATTCTGGAAGAGTCCAAGGAAGTAGAAAATGAGCAAGTTTTCAGTCAAAAAGATCTGAGTTCAAATATATTCCCAGATACTTATAGCTTTGTGACCCTAGGCAAGTTTTAACCTCCATTTGCCTGAGTTTTCTCAATTGTGAAATAGGAATTATAAGGGCACCTATATTTTAGGAATGTTGTGAGGATCAAAGGGGATAATATTTGTAAAAACTGCTTAACACAATACCTGGCAATATGTATTTCCTTTCCTTTTTTCTTCTCTAGTCTTCAGAAGGCAGTGTGATCAAGTGGAAATATCCTCACTTCTACCACATGAGGACCTTTGGTCAAATCATGCCTCTAAAATGAATGATTTTAGGGGCCTTGACCAAGTGACTTAATTTCCCTGAGGCTTAGATTTGTTATCTTTGAAATAAATGGGTTGGACTAAGTGGCAGCTAAACTCACCTACAATTCCACAGCTATAATTCTACCCCAGACCAATCACCATTAGGACTACTAAGGGTAAGAGATTTCTGCCCTTGATTTTCAGGTCTAGCGAAAGTATGAACCTGAGGATCTGTGACTATCTCAGAAGATACTCTCTATATAAAATGTATTATAAATGGTGTTCAGTATTATATTTTAAGTATATTATGGTTTAAATAAATAGACTTTTATGGGGCATCATGGGAACCTAATACCTCTCAGAACATTGTTCTCTGGGATAATATTTTGGGGATTTCAAACAACCAAACGTGAAGGAAATTGTTGGAACAAAATCAGACTCCAATTCTGAACTATACACTTAAAAATGAAATAGAAGGAGGAGGAAAAAGAGGAGTGAAATGGTGAGGGGAATGGAAGAGGGGGAGAGAGAAAGAAGAGGAGAAAGAAGAAAGCAATTATATTAAGATTTATATAGTATCTACTATGGAGTAGGCACTGTGCTAAACACTTTGTAAATATCATTATATTTGATCCTCATAACAGCCCTAAAAGGTAGGTGGTATTATTACCCTCTTCCCATTTTGTAGTTGAGGAAACTGAGGCAAATAGAGTTAAAATGGCTTCCTCAGAATTACACAGCTAGTAATCTGAGACAAGTTTTGAACTTAAGTCTTCCTGACCTGAAATGTTATCTTCTATCTACTGTATCACCCAGTCAAAAAAGAAAAGAGAAAAGAAAAAGAATGGTAGTGGAAAAGTCTCTTTATTAAAACCTCCAAGCTTAACAGAATTAATTTTAAAAACACCCTGTATTGACTCATTTCTCAGTTGTATTCAATTCTTTGTGATCCCATACTGAAATGGTGAGCTATTTCCGCATTTTACAAATAAAGAAACTGAGAGAAACAGGGTTAAGTGATTTGTCCAGGGATCACATAACTAATACATGTCCTCAGAAGGACAGATTTGAACTCACAAAGAGGAATTTTCCTGACTTCATACCCAGTGCACTTAGTTGCTTTTTTAAAATCTACCAACAAATTTTATAATGTTTTTGAATAAATTAAAAAATTACTTTCCTGCAAATTGATAATAACTGAAATAATTCTAGGTTGAGAAATGTTGAGAAAAGTGTTGCCTTCCTTATATATATATTTATATATATTTTTTAATATATAAAATATATTGGTTGGGCTAGACAAACTCTGTTTCTTTTGAGTTCAAAATCTTATCTGAGCTAGCTTCTAAATTCTGTTTATATAATTTCTTTGAATAATCATTAGTGAAATAAACTTTAGGTATGTGTATTTTCTCATTATTTCTAAAAAAATAATTTCTAGCCCATTACTTTCTAGTCAATAATATCAGATGAACCATCCAATGATTTGGCCTTACTTTGAATGAGATGAATCCCAGTTAAAATGTATTTTTAATATAATTCTTGAGTACAAAAGTGTTAAAAAGAACAATGTAAATATAATTTCCTTCCTATCCTATTTTTTATCCTATTTTATCCTATTCCTATTTTCTTTCCTATTCATTTGTAAAAAATGTATGCCCTAATATTTACAATGTAT
This sequence comes from Myrmecobius fasciatus, assembly GCA_023553655.1. Lineage (NCBI taxonomy): Eukaryota > Metazoa > Chordata > Mammalia > Dasyuromorphia > Myrmecobiidae > Myrmecobius > Myrmecobius fasciatus. The sequence goes on along the minus strand of JAJPUD010000422.1, from coordinate 361,345 downwards.
ACATAACAGAAATAAAATATAACTACTACCTAGAAATATAATTCACTGTATAAACTGTAACATTATAATTAGTATAAACAATTTGGACAACTTTCAGAATTCAATTAAATGTACTTATATTTTAGAATAGCTATGTACAAACCTTAGCTAAAACTTTTATGGTATGTTGTATTGGAAATGATACATTTAAGAATTTCAATGTTGCTTTTTCATCTAAAATAGATGAAAAATTTTCCTTGAAAATATGGGGATTTACCCAACTGGAACAGTGAATAATGAGTGTAAAAGTTTGTAAGGTTTAGTCTGTTTAGCTATCTACTAGATGAACATCTTAATATGATTGTTTATTTTCCTTATTTTCAGTCTTAGATTTTTTTTAAAAAAATTAAGATATGGAGACCTTATCTATGATTAAGAGAAACCAATTATCTCTTTGATTAGCTCTTAATTGAAGATGCACATCATTCAATAAGCTACTCATTTAATATATATTTGCTTAAGAGAATAAGAATGAATAATGATATTTTTGAAAGAAAAGTCCTATTTCTACTCATTTGGAAAAAGAAAAAGAAGTCACATAAATTTTGTAGTGATTCTAAAAATACCACTTTAACAATGTTTTGGGCCAGGAGCCTAAGACTTCTCAGAAATAAATTATTACAGTGGACCATTATCTATGATGACCATTATCAGGTGATGAGCTTTACTAGCCTAATTCCTATAAATTCTAAAATGCTGAGCCTAAATGCTTTCTTTTCCATGTTTTCTCTAATTCTCCTGACTAGAATTAATCTCTCCTTTCTCTGTATCACCCCCAATACTTATATACCTTATTGAATTTCCAGAATCTATCTTCTCTTATAATCATTTGTACCTTAACCCTGTAATAGACTTCATGATTTCAGGGATTTTATTTTGCTTTCTTTATAGTGCCCAATCTGTTGCAAAAACTAGATGTCTGCTGCATGAAGGAATTAATGAAAAAAAATTTAAAAGTTTAGTTTTCTCAAAAAAAATTATAAATATTTAATGCTGACATAACTTATTAAAGAACTGAAAATTTAGCTTGGTTCTAACATTAACAAAGAAAATTAACTTATTAAGAAGCTTATTTTCACATGCATCATTGTGGCAACTATCTAAAAGAATATATTTTATTCTTCATAGGATTTCAGTGTTTTATGGTGCCATGGACCTTGTTCACATAAGCTAGCAATTTAAAATAAGAAAAAAATAACCTATCATCTTGATTATTAAAATCCATTATATGTGTATACACATATAACATATGCACATGTTATATTTATATATAAACATGTATTTTGGGACAGCATGAAAACTGGTTAGCTTTGTTAATGGCTATCTAAATGTAAATGCAGCGGGTTCTGCTGTCCTGCCATTACACTAATTAGAAGTTAAGGTTGACTAACAGTATTGTTAGTGGAATATAGGATTCTTTTTTAGATATTGTTGAATTCATGGTAGCTATATGAATTTAGTTCACAATGGTTTTAGAGTCAGGACAACTCCAAACTGTGACTATTTTATTGACTATTCAATACTCTGTATATGACTATAAATTCTTTGGAAGGTTTGAATCCTCATTCATAGGGATTTAGGGAGACACCTCATCTGGGAATTTCATATCAGTGAAATCATTTTATTCTTAACCCATAATTTCTTTAAAGTTAAAGGATCAGAAAGATTTTGAGGAAAAAGAAGTCTTGGAGACCAATCTTTTCCCCAATTTAGACAACTTAACTATCTCTAACAAATTGTCATTAATTTTCTACTTTTACAGTTATACAGATGATAAACTCACTAGTTACACCCTTTTTTTTGGGGGGGGAAGCCAATATTTCTCCACAGGTATTCCTACTCTTTGAATTATATCATTCCCCTTAAAAATAGAGAGTGAGTTTCCCTCTTCCACTATCAGCTCTTCAAATATTAAAGTGATAATATTTTCTTATTTACTGTTTCTAAGTCTCTTTGTTACTAGACTAATATTTGTTTTTACTGTTCTTCATATATATGGCTTATGCATTTTTTCAGCAATTGTCACCCTTATTTCATCTACTTAATTCCATCTTATCTAACTCAAGTAGAAATCATGAGATTTTGTAATCTATGTATAAAGTATGAATTTTATTTACAAAAAGAAATGAGGATAATTTGTTACTTTTTCTTAATTAATTTATCCTGGCTCCTAGTGTTCATTATTTTCTTTTCTACATGCTCACAAACTATCTCATAGAAATAATACAGAATCTGCCTAAGAATTTATGTGAAATTTGCTAACCTTTAGCTTCCAAAATCTGTTTCCCTAAGTGCACTTTCTGGAAATCTGGACTATATCTGCTATTTCCATACTTCTCATTCTTCTCTCTGATTTCTCAAAGATTATAAATAATAGTTCCACAATTATTTTAGTAATTTCTTTCACTACATAGAGATGTATTTCACTGGGAACTAATAAACCAAATGAATATAAAGAATATTTTCCCTTTGAAGTAATCTTGTACTTAGTTTCTGTCTGAATTTTGGTGATTCTACTCTATTCATTCTCTTCCCTTTTTTAACCCTGCATACCTATTAATCTTCAGTGTCCTCCAAAGCTCTGTCCTTTTTTTCTTTTCTATATAAACTCTCAGTGATCAATTTCATTTTTGTGAATTTCAACGATTATCTCTTCGCAAATATATCCCAAATCTATTTATCCACTCCTAATTTTTCTCCTGAGCTTCAGTTCTACATTACCCACTTGGACCTGTAGATTTGGATTTCTCATAAACACGAGAAACTCAAAATATCCAAAAGAATTTGTTATCTTCCACCATCATCCCCCCACCAATCTTTTCTCTTTTGAACTTCTCTACGGCTGTTGAGGTAACCTTACATAGCCCTCCCTCATTTAACCCAATTCACTTGCATGTCATGGTATCACCTTCATGATGTCAAGGTCCTCTTCAAGAATGAAAGACAAACAATAATAATTCTCCCAGTCATCCAGGGTCATAACTTTGGTGTTATGCTCAATTTCTCAAAATTGAGAACTCTTACTCAGTTACCAAATGCTGTCCTCTTTATCTTTTCAATGTTTCTGCACATATTCTCTTTTCTCCCCTTATATGATTGAGATCCTAGTTTAGGCCTTTATCACCTATGGCCTGGACTAATATAATAGTCTTTTAATTGTTCTTCCCTCCTACAGAATTATTCTCATTTTAGTATATTCTCTACTCAACTGCCAAAGTGAATTGTTCTCAAGTAGAGGAGTGACCATGTTGCCCCATTAATTCAATGTCTATGTGTTACTTTGAAGATTAAATATAAAATCCTCTCTTGGTATTTAAAGATGCTCACATCAATTAATCAACATTCATTTATTAAGCATCTACTATATTTCAGTCACTGTGAATGAAACAATCTCTTCTTATAGCCTTCTGGAAGATACATCAATTCAGAATAAATATTAGATTATAAATATAAATTACTTAAAGAAGGAAGGCACTAGCAGATGGAGGCTTCAGGAAAGGCTTCAGCATATGCTACTTGAGTTGCATCTTAAGGAAGAGAGGCCTCACAATAAGTTCTTTTGGCTGCTATGACATACCTTTGAGTTACATTGAACTTTCACTTAATCCTTCCCCCTCTGATTTCTTCTTAAATTTAAAAATTATTCTTACCATTTATTAAATAGAAAAACTTTGGTATCTGAATTCTCTTCTACCCTTCACCCTTTTCCCCACCCATTGAGAAGGCAAACATTTGAAATCATTCTAAATATTTTCACACTAATCATGTTGCTAAAAAAAAAAAAAGAGTCAAAAAATTACACTTAGAATTCACCAAATTCTCTCTGAAAGTAGATAGAATTTTTCATTATGAGTCCTTTGTAATTTTCTTGGTCAGTTGTCATGATCAGAATAGCTACATCTTTCAAAGTTGAGCATTATAATATTACTGCAACTGCATACAATGTTCTTTTGCTTCTGCTCAGTGCATTTTGCATGGATTTATATAAATTTTCCAAGGTTTTTTCAGAAACTGTTTCCCTTATTCCTCATAGAACAATAGTAGCCTATAGAATAATTTTCAAAAATTTGTTCATCCGTCCCCCAATTGTAATTAAAATGACTCAGTTTACTTTTTCCAATCTTCTCTAATTCTTGTTTGAAATGGTCTTCATTTTTTGGAAAAGGAAAAAAAAAACACAGTTTTCAGCTGGGAGGGTAAACAAGGAGAAGTATGGAGAACTCAGGAGAGAAAAACCATAGGTTTAGTAAGGTTAGGAAGAGGTAGTTTACTATATCTGAAAGGAGAGGGAATTGAGTACCCTGTAGAATATTGTATCACTTGAATTTCATGAATATCTTCCTTCTTATTTTCTCCTGGGAATTAATAGATGTCTTTTCCACTGCTGTTTTTGTTTCAAACAATAATTGGTTTTATAATATTACTTTTTTTTCTTTTCTTCTCAAATTTAATTTTAAAATCCTTTTTGATACATTCAGCCTGTCTCCTACTGCAAAGTCTTCCTGGTTTTAATCAGCTATACTGCATCTCTTGACAGGAATCCATCATCCTGCCATTTTATCCCTTCTTTCTGTACTTCCTGTTAGTTTAGAAAGCAGATGGGCACTGTTAAGATTCTGATATTATGGGGATGCTTTTCAGAAAGTTCACCCTATAGACACTATTGGCATGTAACATTAGAAAATCTAGTCTTGTCAGTTTTATAGTCATCATTTCTGGGCTTTCTAGTGCCACCTCATCAACCTCTCTGTATATTTGACAATTCTCTCTGTTCTCTAGAGCCAATAAAAAACTCATGAGATTTACTTGGACCTACTAGAAGCCAATTACAAATAATGTTGGCTGGTAATCACCCCAACAGGGTTGATTATTACAGTTTGGAAGAAGAAAAAAAGCACATTTAAAAGAAATGCCTCATAGGCTAGATACAGCTCACATTAAGAAACTAATGTCCGAATTTCTTTCCTTTAACATTTTATTTTGCTGTTATGTAGTTGTATGCTTGGTGAGGTTAGGAAGAGGTAGCTTACTAAATAGTTAGACATGCGACATGGTGTTCTATTTCTTTATAAGACTGAACCCATTTAAGATGGGTGACTAATTTACTTACCCTATGGTCAAACAATTAGAAATAGTAATACCATGGCTGAACACCTATAGTTTTGCATTTGTAAGAAGCTTAAAGGATTTGGAAAAGTGCATAAATGGAAATAAGATAATCAACTACTTTAATCTCTTAATATATTTTACTTCACTCATTAAATATTTATTAAGTATCCAGGAAAAAGGTAAATACTGAAAAAGATACAAAGGTAAATAAGACATGGTTCTTACCCTAAAAGAATTTGCAATGTAGAAGCACTGGGATATTTATGTATTTGTCTGTATCAAATAATACAAATAGAATATGATGAGCATTTAGGGAGAATAGAAAGTTTATTTAATCAGATGAAAAAGAAGTCACTTCAAGTTGAAGAGAGCAACAAAGACTTCATAGAAGTAGCATATAGACTGTATCTTGAAAGACAGAGGAATTGTCAACAGGTAGAGATGGAATTTGTGGGAAGGAATTCCAGGTGGTAGAATAGCAGTGAACACAATAAAAAATACTGAAAGCATACAATGCCTTGTGGTTATGATGAGTTCATCTAGATTGTAGCATGCAGGAGGAAGCTGTTATGAGGCAAAAATAATAAATAAATAAAGGAAAGGAAAAAAAGAAAAGAAAAAATAAATAAAGTGGAATTGGAACCTGATTGAAGTCAGCTTAAATGCCCTACATAAATCTTTTTTATTATTATTATTTGTTAGAAATGGTCACAAAAAGGAAAGAAAAAAAGATAGAATGTTTTCCCAATGTATAACATTCCTAATAGAGCTCAATTGTATAGTAGATATTTTCACTTGAATTATTTTTGAATGTCTTACAAACTTTAGTTATTTGCCAAGTGGGTATTGAAATAACAATTGACCTTTTGTGGAAAGACTAATTTCTTTGGGAGATTTCATAAACCATTATGAATTTGCTTTATATTCAAATAGACTATTATTATTATTATTTTAAAAAAACTATATAGGTCCTAGTCAACTTAGTTACAATAAGTGAGATATCATTTTAAAGCAAGAATTTAAGCATTACAAAACCCAATCTCTAATTGCAATCTCTTTAGATGGTTTCAATTATTTCATTGTTTTTAAAACTAGAGGATCTCATTATAATTGTTAAGTTTCTTGGCTTCTCAATCTTCCCTAGTGTGAGAAATTCCTTGTTCAGTTCTTCCTGTGCCCAACTTTTTGTGACCCATCTGGGGCTTTCTTGATAAAGTTATTGGAGTAGTTTTCCTTTTCTTCCAACTCATTTTGGATGGGGGGTGGGGGGGGGCGGGAACTGGAGCAAAGAGGGTTAAGTGGCTTTCCTAGAATCACACAGTTAGTAAGTGTCTGAGGCCATATTTGTAGTCAGGAAAATGAGTTTTCCTGACTTTCAGCCCTGCATTCTATTCTGCTTTATGTTATACTAATCTGACACTTATTAGTTCAAGCCATCCTTTTTCTGGCCAACATTATTAATAATAGCAATCTTTGGGGCTATTTTAACTCTTACAAGCTTACTTTCAGGCTTGTTATTGGTCTCAACAGTATCAATCTCAAAAAGCTGACTCCATACTTTAGTATGTAATACAAATATACACATAGATTTCTCTATAGTTGCTATATTCTGAATTTTCCTCTGGCTTTTTTCAATTTATGATTTGAATTATAATTGTTCTAATCAGAAACAACTCACATTATGCCTATATTAGATTTACCTTGTGACTTCTAGTCTTCACTTCCTTCAGATGTATTTTAATTTTGGATTTTTCAGCTACTTTCCTGGGTCATAACCTGATTCCTGTGATAATGTCTTCTTAAAGTTAAATCCCTTCTTTTTCTACACTTTTAGAGATCACTATGTTATGTGATGACTTAAATAGATGTTAAAAACTGGCAAGCATGATGAAAGAATAGTATCTAGAGTAATAGTATGGAAAAAATGAATAAAGCTAAATGATTCAAATACTTTAATGAAGGATTTCCTGAGGAGAGATTACATGTGAAGAGAAAAATGTTAGAGGATCTAAGTAATCTGAATAGACTGAAGCCAAGAAAGAAAAATTTAGTTTTGATGAAATACTATAAAATCATAAAATATTTAAATACTTAGTGCTAACAAAGTTGAAGTAAAAAATAAGTGGAAAAATTATTTTACTGCAATGTTTTTAATTATCTGGATATTTTGAGAGAATAGAAAAGAATCATAGAATGATGATTTTAAAATTTTCATTTGAAGAAGATTTGTCCTGAGTTTGGGGAATTTACCTTTTCAGGTTGTAACATAAACATGTTTTATCCAACTTTGTATCTGCATATGTATTGTATGTATGTATATCTACCTATCTGTATGTGTATATATATATATATGTATATCTATCTATATATGTGTATATATGTACATAATGTGTGTGTATAGAATAATATTCACCAGGCAGCTGCCTAGAGCAAAGATTGTCAACCTTTCTGATTCCTGACTAGAACAGAAAAAAAAAAAAAAATTAGCCTATCTGAAAAGTGAACGGACTATTAATTCTTTTTCCACCGATAATGATCCAAAATTTGAGTAAGCAATTTAATTTATACCAAAAAAAATTTATCAGGTTTTGATGTCACACATTAAAAACAGTGTCAAAGGATAAATAATTCAAAATACAAGGAAATACATAATGAAAATATAATATAAAGTGCAGTATTACAACATAAATGGTAAGGTACTGGTAAGACCCGTATTGAGCACTAGATTTGTTGTCAGAGTCCCTGAATCCAAATTCTAGCTCTGTGACTTTTGGATACTCAATTTGCCCCATTGAATATATTTCCTCATCGGTAAGGAAAGGGAATTGGCTTTCATGATCTCTGAAGTTCCATGCAAGTCTATACAATTTGTGTGTTAAAAAGCCACCAACATTACTTTCCTCAGGTGCAGATCTATCATTTGTCACTGTCCCTTACTCCAATAGCTCCCTTTTATTTTTAGGATCAAATACAATAAGCTGTGGTTTGGCATTTAAAGCCCTTTATTTATTGCCTAGTACCCTCTTATTTTTCCAGTCTTCCTAATTCTTTCATATACTTTTTGATCCAGTCATTGCTAATTAACAAGAAAATCCAACTGTGGGTTCCAGGCATTTTCTTTGGCTGAGCCCTAAGCCTGGGATTCTCTACAACTTTCTTTGCAGCTATTGACTTCCCTGAATTCCCAAATCAAACCCGATATTCTACAAGAAGTTTTTCCCAACTTCTCTCAATTTCAATGCCTTCTCACAGGTTTGAGGGTTTAGTCACATTCCTCAGCAATACTAACCAAGGCAAATAAGTTTAATGGGAAAGGAAATGTGAATAAAAATAAATGTTTTGCTAAATTTTAGTGTTCTTTTGTTTTCTTGTGGGAATACATGGCATTCTATTAATAAACTTTAAAAATGTCTAGTAATTGCAGTCAGCCAATAGTTACAGGTAACTATATTGTTTGGTTTTCAAACATTATTTATGTTCATTTTCCATCTTTTGCAAAAATCTTTTCCTTTTGATGGGAAGCATTTATAGTAAACAATATGTTCTGTGATTTGTACACTCAAGGATACTTTATTATTTTTTTTAAATCTAAAGAGCAGCCATAATGTTTTCTTTATATTAATTTACACCTCTTAAGATTTCCAGAGAGAACATTTCTGGAATTTATGTGTTTCATAAACACTTCTTTTAGTTAATTGTAGAAGTTTAACACTGACTCTATTTACAGCCCCATAGGTATAGTTTAAAATATTTACATATTAAGCCGGATTGCACTGTGGTGTGTTTTAGGAAATATCAGTGTACCTCATGACAAATTTTAGAATAAAAATGGAAAAATGTTATTCAAATTTTAAATGCATGTGCTTAGAACAATTTACTTGATTCCATTGGCATATTTGTCTAAAAAGTGTGACTATACCAATTTAGCAAGTTTATTTCCTTTTTAATTGCAATAGACAGTCAGTTTTTCAGAATTCTTTGCATACAACATCTTGTTCAACTTCCCAACAAGCATGTTAGGTGCTCACAAAATTATTATCCCTATTTTGCAGGGGATGAAACAGACTCTCAGAAAAACTCAGTAACTTGCTGATCAAGTATCTATTATCATATTACAGGAAAGATTTGAATACAGGGTTTTTTTTCTTTTGACTCCACCTTCATACTCCACACATTGCTTCTCATAATAAGATATTTTTTTGCTTAAGGGGATATGCTTTTTTAATTTTTTTGATTGTCATCTAAACCAGAAACATCATTCCTTTAATAATTACATCAAAAAGGAAGAATATTCTTCACATGGCAGTAAAATTGCATTCTCTGAAAGTCAAATAGTAGTTCATAATATAAAAAAATCAGGATCAAATATGACTTAATGAAAGCTTTTTTGGCTATTCATTTATTTCTTTTATAGGACTAAATATTTCAGAACTAAAATATAAGGTTAATATATCCAAATGTACTTATCTCTGAATTGGCTAAAGACATCAAAATATTATTCCATATTTTCTAATTAATATTTGTTCTTATCTTTCAGTTGCCATAAGGATACTTAATGCACAGTCTAAAATTAGAGTTGACAATTGCAAATACAAACCAAACAACATAGTAATAAAATCAATACTTACATTTCCCTTGGGGCTACTATTTACTGTTTGCAGCACCATTTCCTTAATGGAATGGCAGTTATGTTTGCAGAAGCCTTGTAACTACCACTTTTATGTTTTAACTAAAAGCAGCTTTCTTGAAGAAGTATGATAAAAAAAAAAAAATCTTGTTACTATTTTTAAAAAAATCCCTGTAACTGTTTAGGCAATTAATATCACAGCTGAGAAAAAAAAAAAATAAAGTTTCTCTCCTCTGTCCTGGTCCCTTTACCCCCAACAGTCACAATATACACATTACAAAGCTTCATAGTTGATCACATTGGTCACATTCATGACAATGACAGTTAATCTTTTAGAACTTCATTATGATGGATGTTACTTTAATATTTAACATTTTGAGTAATGATTTAAATATCTTGTACAGTTTGAATGAATATATTATAATTACTAGGGCGTGTTTCAAAATTTTTAGTTTAAAGTATGCAAAATATTATAACAAAAGGAATATATGACCCGAAATATTTTTCTTGTAAAGAAACTTTCATCTTGAAGAAAGTTCATCACTGCTATTAGGCACATTTAATTAAATTTAAGTTCTCTTGTTAGAATAAGATTTGCTCTCTTTTGTCCATGGCTCACTGCCAGCATTTGGTGACTGATTTCAGATATGGGTACATACTTGCTAGTTCTATAAATATGTATGAAGACAGCAAAACTTATATTTACATTGTTCTTTTTAACACTTTTGTACTCAAGAATTATATTAAAAATACATTTTAACTGGGATTCATCTCATTCAAAGTAAGACCAAATCATTGGATGGTTCATCTGATATTATTGACTAGAAAGTAATGGGCTAGAAATTATTTTTTTAGAAATAATGAGAAAATACACATACCTAAAGTTTATTTCACTAATGATTATTCAAAGAAATTATATAAACAGAATTTAGAAGCTAGCTCAGATAAGATTTTGAACTCAAAAGAAACAGAGTTTGTCTAGTCCAACCAATATATTTTATATATTAAAAAAAAAAAAAGAAATGCCTTGATGAAGGTCTTGGCAAAGCCAGCATTGTTAAATAAATCCTATACATTTCTAAAATCATCTTACTGCCTTTCTCATCATACCATGCTTCCTTTCTCTTCCTCCAATGATAATATATCAAAAGAGAATAATGAAAGTCAAGTCTATTATATTATACATACAAGTTATTCTATAAGGTTGAGTTAAGTCAACTACCATTTAAATGCCTACTATGTGCCTAGAAATGTACTAACCTGATGACTTCAGCATCTGTTTTGCAATAAAGCAGCAATATTTTCTTGACAAAGAGACATTTATATCAACAACTTTAATAAATGTGAGCCAAAAAAATAAATCACCTATTTAATTCACATAGTCCCGTCAAAGCTTCCTTGTAATTCTGCTGCAAGTCTAACTATTCAATGTTGAGAATAAGATAGACATGAAAGTTGTGTTGTGTTGAAATGAATGACTGAGGTTATTCCTTCTGGTAGGCTTCGTATTCCACATTCCAGTTTTTCACAGGAGGCTTTGAAGAGCTCTCCAGCATTCACCAAATGTTGTAATTGATACAGAATCATTGCTTTACAGCAGCTGCAATCACATAGTGGTACAGCTCTTACTTTAATCTACCTTTCTTTCTGCCAGTTTATTATGTTTTTGAATTTATTCTTTTGTAGATCTGTGAGCTATCTTTTTTATGGAAATTAATCTTTTTAGAAGATTTGTATTCTCATTTTCAAACACTAATACATTCATTCAAGTACCCCATTATTCAGATCCAGCTGGCTTTTATCTAGTGATATTTACTTCAAAAAGCCAAGTTAAATGGTATCATAGATTAATTCTCAGGGCACAGGAAAGCTTTCTTAGAGGAAAAGAGATTTGGTAATTACTTAGAATATCGCAATAAAATCACAGAACATGTCAAAAATGTGTTACATAATATGTCATAATAAGAAACTTCAAAAAAGTTAATTTGATAAATCAAATGTGGTATTCTAGGTTGTATATGATTTTTCTTTTTAATATACCATTGTCTAATTACAAAGTTCTCTATACTTTTAATAAATTATGCTATGAATTTTATGTATATATTTTTCCCTTACAGAAAACAGTGAAACTTCAAAAGGGACATTATCCACTGCTATCTCTTACATAAATCAAACTAGAAATAAGACACATTTTACAATTCAATTTAAGATCCCACTGAGACAATAATGTTGCAAGCTGTGCATTTTGCAAAGTAATATAGTAATGTCTAGTTTGCATTTTTGAAAAACCAAATTAATCACACTTTATTGAATATGTTAGAGCAAACCTAAAATTCATCTATTATTAAAAAACTTGTGCAACAAACACAAACTATATTTTATACATAAAGGACAAACTCATTTATTCATTAGGATAAAACACTTGGAGTTTGCATTTTGTAACTATGAAAGAAATTACATTTGCTATCAGTGCCGTTTTGAATTTTTAAAAGCATTCTATGCATACTGAACAACTTGAAAACGGATTTTAACACTTTAAAATTGTATACAATTTAAAAGCTGCTTTAGAAAAGTCATTTCATTTTAAATCTTCACCAAAACATCAATGAACAAAAGCTACTTAGTAAACAAGAGATTTTGACCAGACTTGTTATGAATTAAAAAATTTAACCTACAAAATATGATAATCTATGATGTAATTCATTTTATATAAAATGGATGCTATAGATGATAGAATGATTTCTCCAGGAGTCCAGGTTTACATCCAATGATAGCACCAAACTGAAAAGACTACTAATTTGTGAATGTTTTGTTTATATTTCTATATACACAATTCAACAAATGTTTTAAGTATATTATTGATATTCCAATTTGTGTGGTATCTTTTAAAAAACTGGACATACTATACACCTACATATATACATGCAAACATATCTCCATGCATGTATGTATAAATTACTATTTTTTTTTTTTTTTAGTGATCAGGTTTTAAGATTTCATGGTGCTCTCAGGAATATCATAGCTATTCAAAATTGTATGCTTCTTTTGCTGGTATGAATTTTTCAACAAAAGTACACAGAAACTGTTTCCCTCTCCTAAATACAAGTTACTTGCCTACTGGTATATTTAACATCTACTAGGATAGACAGTTTCATGGGTAGACCTAGAAAGTAGAAAAACATATTTTGTTTTCTTGGGACTAGTTTCATACTACTGAAATTACTGTTTATATTACTTGTGAGTTAGGAGGAGAAATTTAATTTTCATAGTTTTAAAAAGTTAATTTACTAGATGACTTAATCCTAAAAAGAAAAAAAAATCACCATCAGAATTCAGGGAGTAAGTAGAGAACAGAATGACCCACTTTCACTGCCTCTGCATGATTTCACTTTTTCCAACAATGATGTTCATGACCTGAAATTTGAATTGACTTCTCCTAGCATCACTTGGATTGAGATTTAAGGGGCAGTTGAATATAAATTATTGTCAGTGGCAATAATTTTTCCCAGCCAATATCCAACAGTAGAAATTAAATAGCTCTCCTATTCTCAGCTATCTAGCTTATCTTTGTTTTTATTTGAACCATGTTTTAGGAATGCAACAAGAAAAACTAATGGTAAGATGAAAGCTCTACCCTTATTCATGCCTTAGGGTCATAGATAGGATCATAGAATTTGAGAGGACATAAATGTAATTTTCAGGGCATATAAGAAGTACAATGGATAGTGTACAGAACTTGGAGTGAGAAAGACTCATCTTCCTGAGTTCAAATCTGGCCTTAGGCACTTAGTAGTTGAGTGTCCCTGAGCAAGTCACTTAATCCTTGTTTACCTCAGTTTCTGCATCTGAAGGATGTGGAAAGCCATTCCAGTATGTTTGCCAAGAAAACCACAAATGGGGTCATGAAAATTTGAACACAACTGAAAAATGATTAAACAACTATAGCAAAAATTTTGTGTAAGATCCTCATTTGATATATATGGAAATTGAGGCCCAGAGGTGAATTTATCTGACCAGGATAACATTATCTACTTACAATAAAGGTATCTGAACATAAATTTATATAGGAAGTACTTATAAAGTGCCTACTATGTGCCAGACACTGTTAAGTACTTTTCGAATATTATCTCTTTTGACCCTCACAATCAGCTTGTGAAGTAGGTATAATTATTATCATCGTTTTAAGGATGAGAAAAATAAGGGAATTAGGTTAAGTGAGCTGTGAAAGGTCATATAACTATTAAGTTTCTGAGTTCAGACTTGAACTCAGGTTTTCCTGATCCCTGATTTGATATTCCAATTTACCCTTTCCACTTTTTTCTTCATGGAGTTAAATGTTATCATAGATAGAGCACGTGATCTGGAATCAGAAATTTGGTATACGTATATCAGGTAATTCTATGCCTAATTACCTTTTAAAACTATAGTTGTGTCTCTAGTATTCACAGCTGAAACCCTAAAAAATTCTAGCAGGTTTAATCTAGTGGCAAACAGGATAGTATATTGGATTTGTAGTTAGGAAAACATAAATTCAATTCTGGAATCTGAGACCTAATGGTTTTCTGATCGAAGTGAATCATTTCACTCAAATATATTAACTCTCAGATAACTTGTCAACAAAATAGTCACAATAATAACATCTTAATGCTTATTACATAAACTTCATTGTTGTGGATCAAATGCAGTGGCTTAGGTAAAGCGTTTTGTGAGTTTTAAAGTATTCTACAAATGTCAGTTGTTCACTCTATCTTCTTGAAGGTTTATAGTAAACATTTATAAAAAAAAAGCTGAACAACTCTAAAAAAGAAGCTCTTTGAATATCATTAATAAATAATAATAATAATTAAGAATAATGAGTTATAAAATTTACTTTCTTTAAGAAGGTAATACAATATGTCATAATCCAACCCTGGATTAAAATATCGTTAAAGCTTTCTTCCTGCACTATTTGGCAATTCCTCTAACGTGTTTTACCTTTATATGAAGTCTCAGATACTACATTTTAATTAAGTTCTTCATATTTTAATATTATCAGGAGATAATAAACAATACTTTATCTCCTGTCTCCTTCTAGCTTTTTCTATAAATAACTTTTTTTTTCCTATTTAGAGGTGGCATAAGAATTGTGAGGCCACCAGATCATTTAACAGGTATAATTTTTTAGCTCAAGAGAGACAATCTGTTGAAGATACTTTGGGGAAAACTGGCTAGGATCAGATGTAGTAGACCTGGAACAGACCTTACAAGCTATCTAGTTTAATGATTGCATTTCACAGATGAGAAAACTGAGCATCCCTTTTACAGCTTACAAAACTGTATAGATCAAAAAGGTTTATTGTTGTATCTGACTCTTTGTGACCCTATGTGGGGTTTTCTTAGCTATGATATTGGAGTAGTTTCCCATTTCCTTCCCCAGTTCATTTTATGGAGGAGGAAGCTAAGGCAAACAACTTTAAGTGATTTGCTCAGTGTCAAACATCCAATAAGTGTCTGAGGCTAGATTTGAATTCAGGAAAATGTCTTCTTAGCTTCAGGGTCAACATGCCATTCTCTGCACCACCTACCTGCCTGATCAAAAATGTAGTGTCAGAGGTTGTATTTATAACAAATCTTCAGAGACAGTTCTTTTACCACCAAATTATGTCATATCCAGTGTACCTTTTCATAAAAAGTACAATATTGTCAAATAAATTTTTGTTTTCTGTTCTATGTGATTTATTTAAAACAAAACAAAATGAAACAAAAAATCACCACCCATAAAAAATTTCCTTAAAACTTAGGCACTATTTTCCAGTGCTTGATTATTTTTGTTGCCTTCCTCTGGATCTACTCCAAGGACACCACATTTCTCTTTTATTTTCTAGCTGAGAAAGATTCTAGAAAGTGTCTGTCAATGCTGAATATAATAGGACGATTACCCTACATGTCATAATCCTATTTATTCATGCTAGTATCATGCCTGCCTTGTTAACAGGAAGACTACATTGCTGACTCGTATTCAACTTGTAACCCCTAGCCATCTATCAAGTAACAGTAAATATGAAAGTGCAGTTGAGTGGCTTCTTATTCAGATCCATATCATTTTCAATTTTATTTAAAAAAAAAAAACAACCACCATCATCCTTACAAGATAGTGCAGACATAACCATGTTGGACCTGGGAATTTTGGGTTGTGCTAATGATTGACCTCACTTAACTATCCTTGAATTGCATATGACCAGCTCTAAAAATTATTTTGTTCTTCATCATTTCTTCCCACTGTACTTATTTACTAGATGTATGAAATGCAAATCTGGGCCAAGGCCCTAAGCCTTATAAATGCTCATTAATTTGATTTGAATGAATTGTGCATCAATCATAGTAATGTCAGCAGTAGTATGCTTTAGTTTACTATTTATATACACAAGAAAATCAGATAACTACATATTTTTAAGAAAATACAAGATTTCTCATCTCTGACCTCCCTTCTCCTAATCTCTTTGGCCTTCAGTTCAAGACATCACAATTTCTTTCCTACTTATTTCATGGAAAAATTAAAATGATATTTCCTGTTTTATATTTGCTATTTTTCCTCGAACAGTGTTGTCACATTTCTCAGTTTTTCACTACTTCTAGATAGACAGTTGTGTTACTAGACTGTTATAGTAGCCTTGCCAAAGGCCTAATTTAAGATTTCTCTCTTGGATGACTTTGTTTCCACACAAGAGTTAATTTTTGATGGATAGTTTCATGAAAGAGCCTGTGTAGTTTCCATTCAAAGGTCTAGAAAGATTCAGTACCTCCCTCTCTTTATAGAAGATATAGGTTGATCATTTCTCAGATCTTTTAGCAACTGTCATTGTTTCCAGTGCCCAAGATAATTCAGAAATCTCTCATTTTCCTTCTTTTCCCCTCAAAACACACACATACACACACACACACACACACACTCACACCCATCACACATGAATTAGAAACAACAAAAAAGAGACAAGGTTGTTTTGTTTGTTTGTTTAGCTATTGAATTGGCTATTGAAGGAACAATATTACCTGAACTCTACTATTGTGCTTATTTTTTTGAATAAATGAAATAATGTGAATTTGAGGAACTCATCTCAATTATATCGATATATCCTGCTTAGCATCTTTATATGCCCTGATAAAATTTGCATGTTTGGCAATTGTTATGAGCAGCTTAATGATCCTTATTTCAAAGCATATAATTGTTTTTAGATATGAGTAGTTCAGAATAGTTAGAAAGTATATTTTAACAGTCTCTAAAGTACCCTAAAGCAAAATCAAAGAAGAAAGTTTGTGAACTGTCTATATCAATGGATGGAAGTATGCACATTATGTTTAAATGTATTGCTAATAGGCCATTATCAAAATCCAGGCCATCAAATTTTTGGGTTTTTTTTTTTTCATTTTAGCACTTGAAAAGACAGTGTGCAAAGTCATAGACAACTGATGTGGATCATAATATAGTATTGATTAAAATGGAGTCAGTTCCAGTGTAGAAAAATTAAGAAGATATGGTAGCAAAATAATTTTTGATAGAGTAGATGTTTGATGAAAATTTGGGGACTTCAAAAGACAATGATAAATTTGATTAGAAATAGAAAAGAATTAATGAAATTCCAAAAAATTATTTTTGTATTTTTAATAGAGATTCTTTAACTCTTAGCAGATAAGCTTTGTATACTAGGCCACTAGATGGTACAATGAATGGAGCATTTCATGTGGAATCAGAAAGATCTGAGTTCAAATGAACTTTAAAAACTTTTTGTAAGAAACCTGTGTGACCCTAGTCAAATCATTTACCCTTTTCCTACCCCAGCAGAGTGAAATAAATCCAAAATGTCCATTTATTTTTAAAAAATAAAGTGATGGGAAAAATTTGGCAATTCACCTTTGAACCCTTCAATCAGAAGGGAGAGGCAGAGGGAGGTGGTGTTAATCAAGACCCGAGCTAGCAGCAAGGTGGTTGTAATTACAGTTTAACCCAGTTGACATCTTTTTTCATGAAGTTGAAACTAGGCAGAGCAGCAGATGCAAAATAGAATGAGTTTTATGAACATTTTTAATGAGACATTTAAAGAATATTTCAACTTCTTTCAATTTTCCTAGCAAATATAATTAACATTAAGTAGTTTTAAAGTGAATATACTTTGTAGAATGTTGTAAATTACTTGAGGTCAGGAATTATATTTCATTTTCGTTTAATCTCCTTCCCAACATAGCATAGTGCTTTAGCCTTAGTAAGCACTTGATAAATATTTATTGAATGGAATTGAATTCAATGATATTCAGAATGCATTTCTTTTACCAGTATAAATCATCAATTTCTATATCTAGAAATATTTATCTGTTTAAACTTTCAATATTTGGTAATGGATATAGATTTGAATAAAACATATACTTGCCAGATGGCCTTTTGGAAATGTTTTCTAATCAGCAACATGAATTAAATCTAAGATGAGCTGATGCTTAAAATTTCTGTGCATCTCTTTTGCTTATCTTCGACTCATCCTTAAATGCTGCCTTCTCCAAAAAGTTTCTTAGCTTCTTAGTCACTAAAGACCTTTCCTTCCCTGATCTTATATTCTACTATTTTATGCCCTCCCATGACACATTTTCTGTTATGGTTATTTGTGCAAGGATCATATCCTATTGTTAACCTATAAACTGCATGAAAACAGGAACTATTGTTTGTTGTTTTGTTTTGTTTTTGTAATCTAGCATGTAGACATTGGGTAATTTTTTCTTGATTACTGAAGGTAATTGAAAATGAGTTCTATAGTAAATAGAATAGAACAATAATCCAGTTAAAGAAAACAATTGAATGACTTGAAATTGAAGTTTTATGTTTAGGTATACCTTAGACCTATGAATCACCTTCTGGCCTTAGAGAAATTACTTAGTCAATAAATTTATTGAGAGATTAGCTTCAGGTTGTATAATAACTCAAAAAACACTTAACTATTATTTCATATATATAAAGACATATTTATATACATAAGGATAAAATTCCATAGATTGATGCCTCTAAGTAATTATATCATTCTGAATTTCCACATGGCTAGTTTTTTTTTAACATTGAAAAGTTCTTTTGACACATAGAATAAACAACTGAGTAGATATTGAATAAATATTTAAATGAAAATTTTCAATATATAAAGACAATGAGGTAAATTAATTGGGTTAGGGGTAGTGAGTGAAATAATTTTTCTATGTTATCAGAGATGAGTCCATTTGAAGTTTTCAAAGAAGTTTTTTCATGAAAGAGGAAGGTACTCAGAAGTTGTTTAAAAGGATAAAAGAAGAGCCCAGACTGAGTGGTACTTTACCTTTAGATGTGAAAATAAAAGGCAAATATTTGACAAACAATGAATGTCAAAGAAATCTTAAAAGGCAGCAAAGTAGAAATCTGGAGAGGGGGGATTCGCATCTTCTGATGGGACATGCCCGGTTATTTCTTGCTGCAATTGCTAGGCATTGCTCTTTGCTATAGCACATGGCTGAAGTTCACTTATTTCCTACCAAAATTCACAGTATATTTTTTGAAGGTCAAATGAACTCATGGATATGAAATAATTCTGTATACTGTAAAAGCATTATAGTAACCAAGATCCATTAACCAAGATATACAATGAAGTTTAAAAAAAAGACTTTTAGGAAAGTTTGTGTTTTCTCCTTAGTTCAGATGAAAAAAAGGCTATATTGAATCTGATCATTGATCTTCCCTAGAATCTAGTGTATACATTTGATAAATTATGTGAAATTGAATTATCCAAAATTGAAATGGTATGACCCATTTCCTCTACTAGGAAGTTTAAATGAACTTAGAGGTTTTCTCTACAAAGGTTTTGAGGAAACTATTTTTTTTCTGACCAATCAGCCAGCAAATATTTATTTGCTTAATAAATAATGTATCAGGCATTGTGTTAAATTCTAGGAAATAGAAATACAAGGAGAAAGGAAGGAAGGAGAAAAGGAAAGGCATAAAGGAAAAAAGAAAACAAGTTGCATCTTGATAGAAGCTTATATTCTAAAGGTGGAAAATAACACATAAAAGGGAGTTGAAAAGAAGAGGCAGAGGGAATATGAAAGTAATGGACTTAGGGGGATTCTAGAAAAAGTCTGGAGTAGGTTGGAGGGGATGAGAAAGGGAGGCCTAAAGGGATCCTCCAGAAAATGGATTTTCAAGTAAAAGTCATCTAATCTGAGGGAGAGATCTGAAGGAACTATAAAATACTCCCAAATTATGGATTCTAAAATTCATTTGAAACTTCCAGATGGAGAACTAGGTGTATTCTTCAGATAGTGATAAAACTATTCTGAAGATGAGGATAATAAAGACTCAGAAAGTGAGGCGTAATTGCATTCTATTGTAGAAGGAACAGCCACCTCAGTGGATTTAGAGCCTTCAAATATCAAAGTAAATCCATCCCTAGAAAGATCAAACGGATGTTTTGAAACAATGTGAGGCATCATGATAGGAACTAGAGTTTAGAATCTCTGCATCTCTTTTGAATCGTGCCCTTTCTGCTTTGGGTATGAACGTTCTGTTCATTTACCATGAAAACTCTGTCTTGTGACGAATTAATTATTAGATATGCATAAAAACTTTACAGCTTTCTCTTCCTAATAGTTTTATTCAGAATTTTCACTATCCATCTCCAACATACTCATGTACCTACAGATCTTTCAGTGCATTTGTATTTTCCCAAAAATCAAAATAACAGAGGTCATTGTGACCCTGAAAAAAAAAAAAACCCGACACTTGAAAGGCCTGTTATGATTTCTTTGAAATAGTTGTGCTTACTAAATATGACTGGGAGCTATAGGAAGAAATGTTTTGATTTTAAACAAACAGTAGCTTTCAATAAGCCTGCAGTGTGAAACTAATCCACCACTCAAATATAATAGAATTATAGTGTTCTTTAAAAAAAGACTTAGTTCATTCATGCCTGTGTAATGTGGTCACTTTAGATTTAAAGCCAGATCCCTCCATGGCATTTTTAAAGAGACTCTGCAATTACTTTATATCATGATTAATTATGGTATTACCTGTTAGACAAATAGTAGTCTTTCAGCTGTTGTTCAGTTGTCTCTATTTCCTTTATGTCTGACTATGTTAGTGATTTCTGCTTTAAACAAAAAGACTCCCAAGGAAAAGAGAGTGTTAATTAACTTTATTCAGTTCCAAGCAAAATACTTAGCACAGGAACTGTCTTTTTTTCACTGTAACATAGATTTAAAAAACAAAACAAAACACCTACTGTGTGTTAGACACTATTCTAGATTTAGTAATACTCAAAGTTCTTTGGGATAAAACATCTTTCCCCATTAAAGCTCAAAATAATAATAATATGTCACAGGTGTTATTAAGTGAAGAAGTTTTAGTTTTGCCTTTGAAGAGATCATTACATACGCAGTTTTGTGCTCTTCTTGATCATTACTCTTGTACTAAACAAGAAACTGTTCTTTCCATAGTGGAAAATTTAAGTTGAGGCACCATCTTGGCATGTTGAAAATCACTTGACCAATGTTAGCCTTTTTAAAATGAACCCAGGGTGAATGACTGGGATGATAAAACTTAAGAATATGAAGTTTTCACAGTAGGATCTAATTCTGACATATTCAGATACAGTTTCCTACCATTTCTGTTTTGGGTAGTAAAAGGTAGTTCGGCATTATCTACAAAGTACAGCGGGGAACCAAAATATTTTGGGCCGAGTGCCAAGTTTTGCCTCCATGGGATTTCAATATTACAATATTTATACTACTACTACTACTACTACTACTACTACTACTACTACTACTACTA